>JAULJE010000453.1:0-10611 GCA_030846915.1 Cnephaeus nilssonii
GGAAAAATTGGTTCAAAAAGAACATAGAACCCAGTTGGATACTGTTACATTTATTATTCCGGGGCAATAGTTACATTTTGAAAGAAACCTGGTTTTTGGCCATTAAACCGGGGTGATGCGTCACCCAAGGGGGGGGGCCACGTGGGCGGTTAATTATCCCCGGTTAAGGGTTTTTCCGGGGGCCAGCGGGAGTGAGAATCCGGAAAATTTTTCTGTATTTAGGGGTTTGGAATTGGGGGGTTTTTCATGGTTAGGGGTTTGGATAAAAATTTTGGGCTAGGAGCTTTCGGGTCATGTGGGTAGGTTTTTTGGGGTTTGGGGTTTGGGGTTGGGGCAGGGTTACGGTCACAGTTTAGTAATTTGGGTATCACAATGAATGAGCTCAAACACTGACAATTTTGTTGTACCCCTAAATTACGATCCAGACTAGGAAAAAAATTTAGAAATGTGCTTCACACAATAGGATACTATTCCCAAAAGACTGAATATCTGAACGCACAATTTTGTCACTGGGAAAATTTTTTCAAACAGCTGAGAAGCAGTGTGAACTGTTCATTTTTTTTCCCGTAAAAAAGGGGTTGGCGTTTTCGGAAAAAGGTTTTTTGAAAAACCTGAAAAACTCATTTTTCCAGAGCTTCGATCATAGAAAGTATTGAGAAAACTAGAAATAAAAAAAGTTAGTTAGCTGGTTCCAAGTAAAGTTTTACTTGCCTTTAAAAGCCGGTAAAACACCCTGTTAAAATGAAAATTCATTGCTCAAAACAAAAGACCAGGGGAATGGCAGAGTGTCTCTAGAACTCTGGAATAGTTTCGAACCCAACATCTCTACGAATTTTTTAAAAAACGAAATTTGTATCCAAAACCTGTGAATGGGAGGATTAACTGTCAATGGGAATAATGTTTTAAAGTGCGTTATTTGTAAAAAAGGTTGTTTTACCAAAATTTGAAAACACAATGAAAAAGTTGAGACACTGGGAAAGAAGTCTCCAACTCGGGAAATTCACAAGAAACCCAGTTAATATCTAAGAAAGTGCTTCAAACATAGGAAAACGTAAAAGGGCCCTTAAACTGTAAAAATTGTTTCCGACAAGGAAAACGGTTCAAAGAACATAAAACCCCAGTTTATACTGGTTCATTTTTTATTCCGGGACAAGAGTTTCATTTTGAAAGAAGCCGGTTTGGCCCCTTAAAAAAGATTGATGACTCACCCAAGGGGGGGGGGCCCCCGTGGGGGGCTTAATTTTCCCCGTGATAAGGTTTGTCCAGGGGGCCACTGATGATGACTCACGAGATTATTCTGGTATTAGGGTTAGAGAATTGGGGCTCTGTTCATGGTTAGGGTTAGGATAAAGTTTTTTGGGTAGGGAGCTTTCAGGGCCCGTTGGGGAGGGGTTTGGGTTTGGGTTAGAGGTTAGGGGCAGGGGTTACGGTCACAGTTTAGTAATGTTTGGGTATTCACATGAAGAGCTTCAATCACTGGACAATTTGGTGGTAGCCTCAGAAAAAACGATCCAATAGGGGAAAAATTTTTGAAAAGTGTTCACACAATAGGAAACATATTCCAATAACTGAATTCTGAAAAACACATTTTTTTTACTGGGGAAAACTTGTTCAACAGTGAGAAAAGTGTGACTGTTTACATTTATTTTTCCCGTCTAAAGGGGGGGTTGGGTTTTTGGGAAAAGGTTTTGGCCCGAAAACTATTTTCCCAGGCTACGACATATGAAAGTATTGAGAACACTATGAAATAAAAGTTAGTTAGGTAGGGTTTCCAAGTAATTTTTTTACGTCCTTTAAAAGCCTATGACACCCGTGTTTAAAAAGAAAGTCTCATTGCTCAAAACAACAGACCAGGGGGGGTGGCAGATGTCTCTAGAACTCCCCGGGAAAAAGTTTCAGAACCCAAAATCTCTACTGAATTTTAAAATATGAGAATTTGTATTCAAAGCGCGTGAAGGTAGGATAGACTGTCAATGGTAATAATGTTGAAAGGTTTGGGTTTTTGTAAAAAAGTTGTTTTTCCCAAAATTAAAAAACAAAAAAAAAAGCTTGGACCTGGGGAAAAACCCCAACCAAAAAAAAAAAATATTAAAATTAAAAAAAAAAAAAAAAAAAAACAAAAAATTTTTTAAAAAAAAAAGAAATAAAACCGATTTGATACTGGGTTTAATTTTATTATTCCGGAAAGGGGTTTGGGCCTTTTTTGAAAAACCTGGTTTCCCTTAAAAAAAGGATGTGATGATACCATGGAGGGGGCCCCCGGTGGCGTTTAATTGTTAGGTATTAATGTTTGTTTCCAGGGGGACCAGTGGAGGAGACGTATCGAATTTTCTGGTATTTTTGGGGTTTGAGAATTTGGGGCTCTGTTCATGGTTTGGTTTTGGATAAGGTTTTTTGGGTAGGTTTGCTTTTTGGGCCCGGTGTGGCTAGGTTTTGGGGTTTTTTTAAGGTTTTGGGACGGGGTTACGGGCACAGTTTAGTAGTTGGAATTTACAATGGAAGAGCTTCAATAGGGGCAATTTTGGGGTGTGCACTCAGAACTTAAAGACTCCAACTGGGGAAATATTTTTAAATTCTTCCACAATAGGAATACATTTCCAATAGATGAATATCGAAAGCACAATTTTTCATGGGAAATCTTTTTCAAACGCTGAAAAAGGGGTGGACACGTTTTTCATTTTTTTTCCCGCAAAAGGATTGGCGTTTTCGGGGGAAAAAGGGCTTGGTGAAAAAAAATCATTTTCCCAAGCTATCGAAAAGTATGAAAAGTATTGAGAACACTATGAAATAAAAAAGTTAGTTTGGCTAGGTTCCAAGTAATTTTTTCTGTGCCTTTAAAAAGCCGGTATGACACCCGTGTGAAAATAAAATTCATTGCTCAAAACAAACAACAGGGGAATGGCAGAGTGCTCTAGAACTCCTGGGAAAACGTTTCAGAACCAAATCTCTATGAATTTTAAAATACTGAGAATTTTTATCCCAAAACGCTGTGAAAGGTTTGGATAACTGTCAATGGTAATTGTAAAATGCTGGGGGATTTTTTTAAAAAAAGGGTTTTTTTACCCAAAATTTGAATTTACAATGAAAAGCTTTAGACATGGAAAAAAGAGTCTCCAACTCGGGAAATTCACAATGATAACCTAGGGGAATATCTAAGAAAGTGCTTCAAACACTCGAATACGTGAATAAAGGGCCTTAATATCTGTAACACATTGTTTCCTGACAAGGAAATCGTGTTCAAAGAACATAGAACCGAGTTGGATACTGGTTACATTTATTATTCCGGACAATGAGTTGGCATTTTGAAAGAAGCCTGTTATGGCATTAAACTGGATGTGATGACGTCACCAAGGGGAGGGGGCCAGTGGGCAGGCTTAATTGATCCCAGGTGATAATGATTTGGCCAGGGGACCAGCTGGGAGTGATGACATCATCGAGATTAGTTCTGGTATTAGGGTTAGAGAATTGGGCTCTGTTCATGGTTAGGGTTAGGATAAGGGTTTTTGGGGTAGGTAGCGTTCAGGCACAGGTGTGGGCTAGGTTTAGGGTTTGGGTTAGAGGGTTAGGGACAGGGTTACGGTCACAGTTTAGTAATGTTGGCTATTCACAATGAATGAGCTTCAATCACTGGACAATTTGGTGTGTAGCACTCAGAACTTACGACTCCAGACTAGGGAAATATTAGAAATGTGATTCACACAATAAGAATACATATTCCAATAGACTGAATATCTGAACAGCACAATTTTGTCACTGGAAATCTTGTTCAAACAGCTGAGAAAGGAGTGTGACACTGTTTACATTTATTTTTCCCGTCAAAAAGAGTTGGCGTTTTCCGGGAAAAGGTTTGGTGAAAAACTCATTTTCCTAGAGCTATCGAACAGTATGAAAGTATTGAGAACATATGAAATAAAAATGTTAGTTAGGCTAGGGTTCCAAGTAATTTTTACTTGCCTTTAAAAAGCCAGGTATGACACCGTGTGAAAATGAAAAGTCTCATTGCTCAAAACAACAGACCAGGGAATGGGAGAGTGTCTCTAGAACTCCTGGAATACGTTTCAGAACCCGAACATCTCTACTGAATTTAAAATACTGAGAATTTGTATCCAAAGCGCTGTGAAAGGAAGGATAGACTGTCAAGTGGTAATAATGTTGAAAGTGCTGGTATATTTGTAAAAAAGGTTGTTTTACCAAATTAGATTTCACAATGAAAAAGCTTGAGACACTGGAAGAGAGAGTCTCCAACTCGGGAAATTCACAATGATAACCTAGGTTAATATCTAAGAAAGTGCTTCAAACACTGGAATACGTGAATAAAGGGCCTTAATATCTGTAACACATTGTTTCCTTGACAAGGAAAATCGTGTTCAAAGAACAAAGAACCGAGTTGGATACTGGTTACATTTATTATTCCGGGACAATGAGTTGGCGATTTTGAAAGAAGCCTGGTTAGGCCATTAAACCGGATGTGATGACGTCACCAAGGGAGGGGCCACGGGCAGGCTTAATTGACCCAGGTGATAAAGGTTTGTCCAGGGGGCCACTGGATGATGCATCATGGGAATTTTTCTGGTATTAGGGGTTAGAGAATTGGGGCTCTGTTCATGGTTAGGTTAGGAAAAGTTTTTGGGGTAGGTAAACTTTCAGGCTCAGGGGTGGGGTAGGTTTAGGGGGTTTGGTTAAGGGTTAGGGGCAGGGTTACGGGCACGTTTAGAATGTTTGGGTATTCACAATGAAACTTCAATCACTGGGCAATTTTGTGTGTACGCTCGAACTTACGACTCCAACTAGGGAAATATTTTGAAATTGCTTCACACAAAAGGGTACTACCAATAGACTGAATATCTGAACAGCACAATTTTTTCACTGGGGAAATCTTGTTCAAACAGCTGAGAACGAGTGTGAATGTTTTCATTTATTTTTCCCCCCCAAAAAGTTGACGTTTTCGAAAAGGGTTTTTGGGGAAACACGAAAAACCATTTTCCTAAGCTATCGTCATATGAAAAATTGAAAAAACTAAAAAATAAAAATGTTATTAGGCAGGGGTTTCCCAATAATGTTTTAAAAGTGCCTTTTTAAAAACCGTATGACAAACCCTGTTAAAAAGAAAAGTCTCATTTCTCAAAAAAACAACCAGGGGGAAAGGCAGATGTCTCCCAAACTCCTGGAATACGTTTCAGAACCCGAACTCTCTACGAATTTTAAAAAACTGAAATTTGTATCCAAAGCCTGGAATGGTAGGGTAGACTGTCAAGTGGTAAAATGTTTAAAAGTGCTGGTATATTTGTAAAAAAGGTTGTTTTACCAAATTAAATACACAATAAAAAGCTTTAGACACTGGAAAAGAGATCCCCAACTCGGGAAATTCCAAATGATAACCTAGGGTTTTATCTAAAAAAAGTGCTCAAAACACAGGGAAAACGTGAAAAAAGGGCCTTTAAAACTGTAACCATTGTTTCCTACAAGGAAATCGGTTCAAAGAACTTGAACCGAGTTGGATATGGTACATTTATTATTCCGGGACAAGAGTTGACATTTTTTAAAGAAGCCGGGGTTAGGCCATTAAACCGGGGTGTGAGACGTCACCAAGGGGGAGGGGGCCACGTGGGCAGGGTTTTTGATCCCAGGGGGATAAGGATTTGTCCAGGGGACCAGCTGGGGGTGATACATCATCGAGATTATTTTTTGGTATTAGGGTTGGAATTGGGCTCTGTTCATGGTTAGGGTTAGGATAAAGTTTTGGGTAGGTAGCTTTCAGGTCAGGTTGGGTAGGTTTTGGGTTTGGGTTTGAGGGGTTTGGGACAGGTTACGGGCACAGTTTAGTAATTTTGGGTATTCACAAAAAATGAGCTTCAATCCTGGACAATTTGGTGTGTAGCCTCAGAAATTTCGACCCAGACTAGGGAAATATTTTTAAAAAGTGCTTCACACAATAGGAATACATATTCCAATAGATGAATATCTGAACAGCACAATTTTTTCACTGGGGGAAAACTTGTTCAAACACGAGAAACAAGTGTATCTGTTTACATTTATTTTTTCCCCCCAAAGGAGTTGGCGTTTCGGAAAAAGGGTTTTTTTTTGAAACCTGAAAAACTCATTTTCCTAGACTATCGATCAGTATAAAATATTGAGAACACTATGAAATAAAAATGTTAGTTAGCTAGGGTTCCAAGTAATGTTTTACTTGGGCCTTTTAAAAACCGGGATGACACCCCTGTTAAAAGAAAAGTCTCATTGCCAAAACAAAAGACCGGGGAATGGGAGATGTCTCTAGAACTCCTGGAAAAAGTTTCAGAACCCGAAATCTCTACTGAATTTTAAAATACTGAGAATTTGATGCAAAGCGCTGTGAAGGTAGGATAGACTGTCAAGTGGTAATAATTTTGAAAGTGCTGGGAATTTGTAAAAAAGTTGTTTTACCAAATTAGAAATTTACAAAGAAAAAGCTTTAGCACTGGGAAAAAGAGTCCCCCAACCGGGGAAATTTTCCCAAAGTTAACCTAGGGTTTAAAACTAAGAAAGGGTTTTAAACACTAGGGAAACGGAATAAAGGGGGCCCTTAAAAATCTTAAACACATTGTTTCCTGACAAGGAAATCGTGTTCAAAAACATAGAACCGAGTTGGGTACTGGTTACATTTATTATTCCGGGACAATGAGTTGGCCATTTTGAAAGAAGCCGGTTTTGCCATTAAACAGGATGTGAGACGTCACCAAGTGGGGGGGGCCAGGTGGGCAGGCTTAAAATTATCCCAGGTGTTTAAAAAAATTTTTCCAGGGGAAACCCCTGGAGTGATGACGCATCGAGATTAGGTCTGGGATTAGGGTTAGAGAATTGGGGCCTGTTCTGGTTAGGGGTTAGGGTAAGGTTTTTGGGGGTAGGGAGTTCAGGAAAGGGGTGGGCTAGGGTTTTTGGGGTTTGGGGGAGAGGGTTAGGGGCAGGTTACGGTCACAGTTTAGTAATGTTGGGTATTCACAATGAATGAGCTTCAATCACTGGACAATTTGGTGTGTAGCACTCAGAACTTACGACTCCAGACTAGGGAAATATTTAGAAATGTGCTTCACACAATAGGAATACATATTCCAATAGACTGAATATCTGAACAGCACAATTTTGTCACTGGAAATCTTGTTCAAACAGCTGAGAAGCGAGTGTGACACTGTTTACATTTATTTTTCCCGTCAAAAGGAGTTGGCGTTTCCGGGAAAAGGTCTTGGTGAAAAACTCATTTTCCTAGAGCTATCGAACAGTAGAAAGTATTGAGAACACTATGAAATAAAAATGTTAAATTAGGCTAGGGTTCCAAGTAATGTTTTACTGTGCCTTTAAAAAGCCGGTATGACACCCGTGTGAAAATGAAAAGTTTCATTGCTCAAAACAACAGACCAGGGAAGGCAGAGTGTCTCTAGAACTCCTGGAAAAACGTTTCAGAACCCGAACATCTCTACTGAATTTTAAAATACTGAGAATTTGTATCCAAAGCGCTGTGAAAGGGAGGATAGACTGTCAAGTGGTAATAATGTTGAAATGCTGGTTATTTGTGAAAAAGGTTGTTTTAAAACCCAAATTAGAATTCACAATGAAAAAGCTTGAGACACTGGAAGAGAGAGTCTCCAACTCGGGAAATTTTACAATGATAACCTAGGTTAATATCTAAGAAAGTGCTTCAAACACTCGGAATACGTGAATAAAGGGCCTTAATATCTGTAACACATTGTTTCCTGACAAGGAAATCGTGTTCAAAGAACATAGAACCGAGTTGGATACTGGTTACATTTATTATTCCGGGACAATGAGTTGGCGATTTTGAAAGAAGCCTGGTTAGGCTATTAAACTGGATGTGATGACGTCACCAAGGGGGAGGGGCCACGTGGGCAGGCTTAATTGATCCCAGGTGATAATGATTTGGCCAGGGGACCAGCTGGGGGTGATGACATCATCGAGATTAGTTCTGGTATTAGGGTTAGAGAATTGGGTCTCTGTTCATGGTTAGGGTTAGGATAAGGTTTTGGGCTAGGTAGCGTTCAGGCTCAGGTGTGGGCTAGGTTTAGGGTTTGGGTTAGAGGGTTAGGGACAGGGTTACGGTCACAGTTTAGTAATGTTGGCTATTCACAATGAATGAGCTTCAATCACTGGACAATTTGGTTGTAGCACTCAGAACTTACGACTCCAGACTAGGGAAATATTTAGAAATGTGATTCACACAATAGAATACATTTCCAATAGACTGAATATCTGAACAGCACAATTTTGTCACTGGGAAATCTTGTTCAAACAGCTGAGAAGCGAGTGTGACACTGTTTACATTTATTTTTCCCGTCAAAAAGAGTTGGCGTTTTCGGAAAAGGATTTGGTGAAACACTGAAAAACTCATTTTCCTAGAGCTATCGAACAGTATGAAAGTATTGAGAACAGTATGAAATAAAAATGTTAGTTAGGCTAGGGTTCCAAGTAATATTTTACTTGCCTTTAAAAAGCCAGGTATGACATCCGTGTTAAAATGAAAAGTCTCATTGCTCAAAACAACAGACCAGGGGAATGGCAGAGTGTCTCTAGAACTCCTGGAATACGTTTCAGAACCCGAACATCTCTACTGAACTTTAAAATACTGAGAATTTGTATCCAAAGCGCTGTGAAAGGAAGGATAGACTGTCAAGTGGTAATAATGTTGAAAGTGCTGGTATATTTGTAAAAAAGGTTGTTTTACCAAATTAGATTTCACAATGAAAAAGCTTGAGACACTGGAAGAGAGAGCTCCAACTCGGGAAATTCACAATGATAACCTAGGTTAATATCTAAGAAAGTGCTTCAAACACTAGGAATACGTGAATAAAGGGCCTTAATGTCTGTAACACATTGTTTCTTGACAAGGAAATCGTGTTCAAAGAACAAAGAACCGAGTTGGATACTGGTTACATTTATTATTCCGGGACAATGAGTTGCGATTTTGAAAGAAGCCTGGTTAGGCCATTAAACCGGATGTGATGACGTCACCAAGGGGGAGGGGCCACGTGGGCAGGCTTAATTGATCCCAGGTGATAAAAGGGTTTGTCCAGGGGACCAGCTGGGAGTGATGACATCATCGAGATTAGTTTTTGGTATTAGGTTAGAGAATTGGGGCTCTGTTCAGGGTTTGGGTTAGGATAAAGTTTTGGGCTAGGTAGCTTTCAGGCTCATGTGGGCTAGGTTAGGGTTTGGGTTAGAGGGGTTTGGGACAAAGGGGTTACGGTCACAGTTTAGTAATGTTGGCTATTCACAATGAATGAGCTTCAATCACTGGACAATTTTGTGTGTAGCGCTCAGAACTACGACTCCAGACTAGGGAAATATTTAGAAATGTGCTTCACACAATAGGAATACATATTCCAATAGACGAATATCTGAACAGCCACAATTTTGTCACGGGAAATCTTTTTCAAACAGCGAGAAGCGAGTGTGACACTGTTTACATTTATTTTCCCGTCAAAAGGAGTTGGCGTTTTCGGGAAAAGGTTTTGGTGAAACACTGAAAAACTCATTTTCCTAGAGCTATCGATCATATGAAAGTATTGAGAACACTATGAAATAAAAATGTTAGTTGGCTAGGTTCCAAGTAATGTTTTACTGTGCCTTAAAAAGCCGGTATGACACCCGTGTTAAAAAAGAAAAGTCTCATTGCTCAAAAACAACAAAACCCGGGGGAAAGGCAGAGTGTCTCTAGAAATCCGGATACGTTCAGAACCCCAAAATCTCTACGAATTTTAAATCTGAGAATTTTGTATCCAAAGCGCTGTGAATGGTAGATAGACTGTCAATGGTAATAATGTTGAAAGTGCTGGGAATTTTGTAAAAAAGGGTTTTTTTACAAAAATTTAAAAACACAATAAAAAGTTTAACATGGAAGAGAGAGTCTCCAATGGGAAAAATTTACAATGAAACCTAGGTTAATATCTAAGAAAATGCTTCAAACACTAGGAAAACGTGAATAAAGGGGCCCTTAAAATCTGTAAACTTGTTTCTGACAAGGAAATCGGTTCAAAGAACATAGAACCCGGGGGAAAATGTTACATTTATATTCCGGGACAATGGTTGCGATTTTTAAAGAAACCTGGTTTGGCCATTAAACCGGGTGTGATGACGTCACCCAAAGGGGGGGGGCCCGTGGCGGCTTAATTGATCCCAGGTGATAAGGATTTTTTCCAGGGGGGCCCCTGGGGGGTGAGACCACGAGATTTTCTGGGATTTGGGGAGAAATTGGGGCTTGTTTTATGGTTAGGGTTGGGGTAAAGTTTTGGGTAGGTAGTTTCAGGGTCAGGTGGGGGGGGGGCTAGGTTTAGGTTTGGGTTAGGGTTAGGGGCAGGGGTTCGGGCACAGTTTAGTAATTTGGCTATTCACAATGAATGAGCTTCAAACATGGACAATTTTTTTGTGTAGCGCTCAGAATTTCGACTCCAGACTAGGGGAAAAAAATTTTTGAAAAAGTGCTTCCACAATAGGGAAAACTATTCCAATAGACTGAATATCTAACAGCACAATTTGTCACGGGGGAAACTTTTTCAAACAGCTGAGAAAAACAGTGTGAACGTTTACTTTATTTTTTCCCCTCAAAAGGGGTTGGCGTTTTCG
>JAULJE010000454.1:0-10508 GCA_030846915.1 Cnephaeus nilssonii
TAGAGACACTCTGCCATTCCCCTGGTCTGTTGTTTTGAGCAATGAGACTTTTCATTTTAACACGGGTGTCATACTGGCTTTTTAAAGGCACAGTAAAACATTACTTGGAACCCTAGCCTGACTAACATTTTTATTTCATAGTGTTCTCAATACTTTCATACTGTTCGATAGCTCTAGGAAAATGAGTTTTTCAGTGTTTCACCAAAACCTTTTCCCGAAAACGCCAACTCCTTTTGACGGGAAAAATAAATGTAAACAGTGTCACACTCGCTTCTCAGCTGTTTGAACAAGATTTCCCAGTGACAAAATTGTGCTGTTCAGATATTCAGTCTATTGGAATATGTATTCCTATTGTGTGAAGCACATTTCTAAATATTTCCCTAGTCTGGAGTCGTAAGTTCTGAGTGCTACACACCAAATTGTCCAGTGATTGAAGCTCATTCATTGTGAATAGCCAACATTACTACACTGTGACCGTAACCCTGTCCCTAACCCTCTAACCCAAACCCTAAACCTAGCCCACACCTGACCCTGAACCCTACCTAGCGCAAAACCTTATCCTAACCCTAACCATGAACAGAGCCCCAATTCTCTAACCCTAATACCAGAACTAATCTCGATGACGTCATCACTCCCAGCTGGTCCCCTGGCCAAATCATTATCACCTGGGATCAATTAAGCCTGCCCACGTGGCCCCTCCCCCTTGGTGACGTCATCACATCCGCTTAATGGCCTAACCAGGCTTCTTTCAAAATCGCCAACTCATTGTCCCGGAATAATAAATGTAACCAGTATCCAACTCGGTTCTATGTTCTTTGAACACGATTTCCTTGTCAGGAAACAATGTGTTACAGATATTAAGGCCCTTTATTCACGTATTCCTAGTGTTTGAAGCACTTTCTTAGATATTAACCTAGGTTATCATTGTGAATTTCCCGAGATGGAGTCTCTCTCTTCCAGTGTCTCAAGCTTTTTCATTGTGAATTCTAATTTGGTAAAACAACCTTTTTTACAAATATACCAGCACTTTCAACATTATTACCACTTGACAGTCTATCCAGCTTTCACAGCGCTTTGGATACAAATTCTCAGTATTTCAAAATTCAGTAGAGATGTTCGGGTTCTAAAACGTATTCCAGGAGTTCTAGAGACACTCTGCCATTCCCCTGGTCTGTTGTTTTGAGCAATGAGACTTTTCATTTTAACACGGGTGTCATACGGCTTTTTAAAGGCACAGTAAACATTACTTGGAACCCTAGCCTAACTAACATTTTTATTTCATAGTGTTCTCAATACTTTCATACTGTTCGATAGCTCTAGGAAAATGAGTTTTTCAGTGTTTCACCAAAACCTTTTCCCGAAAACGCCAACTCCTTTGACGGGAAAAATAAATGTAAACAGTGTCACACTCGCTTCTCAGCTGTTTGAACAAGATTTCCCAGTGACAAAATTGTGCTGTTCAGATATTCAGTCTATTGGAATATGTATTCCTATTGTGTGAAGCACATTTCTAAATATTTCCCTAGTCTGGAGTCGTAAGTTCTGAGTGCTACACACCAAATTGTCCAGTGATTGAAGCTCATTCATTGTGAATAGCCAACATTACTACACTGTGACCGTAACCCTGTCCCTAACCCTCTAACCCCCTAATCCTAGCCCACTGGCCTGAACCCTACTAGCCAAAACCTTATCTAACCTAACCAGACAGCCCCAATTCTTAACCCTAATACAGAACTAATCTCGATGACTCATCACTCCCAGCTGGTCCTGGCCAAATCATTACACTGGGATCAAAACTGCCCACTGGCCCCTCCCCTGGTGACGTCTCATTCGGTTAATGGCTACATTTTCAAAATCGCCAACTCATTGTCCCGGAATAATAAATGTAACCATATCCAACTCGGTTCTATGTTCTTTGAACACGATTTCCTTGTCAGGAAACAATGTGTTACAGATATTAAGCCTTTATTCACGTATTCCTATGTTGAAGCACTTTCTTAGATATTAACCTAGGTTATCATTGTGAATTTCCAGTTGGAGTCTCTCTCTCCAGTGTCTCAAGCTTTTCATTGTGAATTCTAATTTGGTAAAACAACCTTTTTTACAATATACCAGCATTTCAACATTATTCCACTTGACAGTCTACCAGCTTTCACAGCGCTTTGATACAAATTCTCAGTATTTCAAAATTCAGTAGAGATGTTCGGGTTCTAAAACGTATCCAGAGTTCTAGAGACACTCTGCCATTCCCCTGTCTGTTGTTTTGAGCAATGAGACTTTTCATTTTAACACGGGTGTCATACCGCTTTTTAAGGCACAGTAAAACATTACTTGGAACCTAGCTAACTAACATTTTTATTTCATAGTGTTCTCAATACTTTCATCTGTTCGATAGCTCTAGGAAAATGAGTTTTTCAGTGTTTCACCAAAAACCTTTTCCGAAAACGCAACTCCTTTGACGGGAAAAATAAATGTAACAGGTCACACTGCTCTCAGCTGTTTGAAAAAGATTTCCCAGTGACAAAATTGTGCTGTTCAGATATTCAGTCTATTGGAATATGTATTCCTATTGTGTGAAGCACTTTCTAAATATTTCCCTGTCTGGAGTGTAAGTTCTGAGTCTACAACCAAATTTCCAGTGATTGAGCTCATTCATTGTGAATAGCCAACATTACTACACTGTGACCGTAACCCTGTCCCTAACCCTCTAACCCAACCCAATCCTAGCCACACCTGAGCCTGACCCTACCTAGCCCAAAACCTTATCCTAACCCTAACCATGAACAGAGCCCCAATTCTCTAACCTAATACCAGAACTAATCTCGATGACGTCATCACTCCCAGCTGTCCCTGGCAATCATTATCCCTGGATCAATTAAGCTGCCCACGTGGCCCCTCCCTTGGTGACGTCTCACATCCCTTAATGGCTAACCAGGCTTCTTTCAAAATCGCCAACTCATTGTCCGGAATAATAAATGTAACCAGTATCCAACTCGGTTCTATGTTCTTTGAACACGATTTCCTGTAGGAAACAATGTGTTACGATATTAAGGCCCTTTATTCACGTATTCCTAGTGTTTGAAGCACTTTCTTAGATATTAACCTAGGTTATCATTGTGAATTTCCCGAGATGGAGTCTCTCTCTTCCAGTGTCTCAAGCTTTTTCATTGTGAATTCTAATTTGGTAAAACAACCTTTTTTACAAATATACCAGCACTTTCAACATTATTACCACTTGACAGTCTATCCACCTTTCACAGCGCTTTGGATACAAATTCTCAGTATTTCAAAATTCAGTAGAGATGTTCGGGTTCTAAAACGTATTCCAGGAGTTCTAGAGACACTCTGCCCATTCCCCTGGTCTGTTGTTTTGAGCAATGAGACTTTTCATTTTAACACGGGTGTCATACCTGGCTTTTTAAAGGCACAGTAAAACATTACTTGGAACCCTAGCCTGACTAACATTTTTATTTCATAGTGTTCTCAATACTTTCATACTGTTCGATAGCTCTAGGAAAATGAGTTTTTCAGTGTTTCACCAAAACCTTTTCCCGGAAAACGCCAACTCCTTTTGACGGGAAAAATAAATGTAAACAGTGTCACACTCGCTTCTCAGCTGTTTGAACAAGATTTCCCAGTGACAAAATTGTGCTGTTCAGATATTCAGTCTATTGGAATATGTATTCCTATTGTGTGAAGCACATTTCTAAATATTTCCCTAGTCTGGAGTCGTAAGTTCTGAGTGCTACACACCAAATTGTCCAGTGATTGAAGCTCATTCATTGTGAATAGCCAACATTACTACACTGTGACCGTAACCCTGTCCCTAACCCTCTAACCCAAACCCTAAACCTAGCCCACACCTGAGCCTGAACCCTACCTAGCCAAAACCTTATCCTAACCCTAACCATGAACAGAGCCCCAATTCTCTAACCCTAATA
The DNA here is from genome assembly GCA_030846915.1 of Cnephaeus nilssonii. Taxonomy (NCBI): domain Eukaryota; kingdom Metazoa; phylum Chordata; class Mammalia; order Chiroptera; family Vespertilionidae; genus Cnephaeus; species Cnephaeus nilssonii. The sequence continues at coordinate 3,942 of JAULJE010000454.1, forward strand.
CCAGAACTAATCTCGATGACGTCATCACTCCCAGCTTGTCCCCTGGCCAAATCATTATCACCTGGGATCAATTAAAGCCTGCCCACGTGGCCCCTCCCCCTTGGTGACGTCATCACATCGCCTTAATGGCCTAACCAGGCTTCTTTCAAAATCGCCAACTCATTGTCCCGGAATAATAAATGTAACCAGTATCCAACTCGGTTCTATGTTCTTTGAACACGATTTCCTTGTCAGGAAACAATGTGTTACAGATATTAAGGCCCTTTATTCACGTATTCCTAGTGTTTGAAGCACTTCTTAGATATTAACCTAGGTTATCATTGTGAATTTCCCGAGATGGAGTCTCTCTCTTACCAGTGTCTCAAGCTTTTTCATTGTGAATTCTAATTTGGTAAAACAACCTTTTTTACAAATATACCAGCACTTTCAACATTATTACCACTTGACAGTCTATCCAGCTTTCACAGCGCTTTGGATACAAATTCTCAGTATTTCAAAATTCAGTAGAGATGTTCGGTTCTAAAACGTATTCCAGGAGTTCTAGAGACACTCTGCCATTCCCCTGGTCTGTTGTTTTGAGCAATGAGACTTTTCATTTTAACACGGGTGTCATACTGGCTTTTTAAAGGCACAGTAAAACATTACTTGGAACCCTAGCCTGACTAACATTTTTATTTCATAGTGTTCTCAATACTTTCATACTGTTCGATAGCTCTAGGAAAATGAGTTTTTCAGTGTTTCACCAAAACCTTTTCCCGAAAACGCCAACTCCTTTTGACGGGAAAAATAAATGTAAACAGTGTCCACACTCGCTTCTCAGCTGTTTGAACAAGATTTCCCAGTGACAAAATTGTGCTGTTCAGATATTCAGTCTATTGGAATATGTATTCCTATTGTGTGAAGCACATTTCTAAATATTTCCCTAGTCTGGAGTCGTAAGTTCTGAGTGCTACACACCAAATTGTCCAGTGATTGAAGCTCATTCATTGTGAATAGCCAACATTAAATACACTGTGACCGTAACCCTGTCCCTAACCCTCTAACCCAAACCCTAAACCTAGCCCACACCCGAGCCTGAACCCTACCTAGCCCAAAACCTTTTCCTAACCCTAACCATGAACAGAGCCCCCAATTCTCTAACCCTAATACCAGAACTAATCTCGATGACGTCATCACTCCCAGCTTGGTCCCCTGGCCAAATCATTATCACCTGGGATCAATTAAGCCTGCCCACGTGGCCCCTCCCCTTGGTGACGTCATCACATCCGGCTTAATGGCCTAACCAGGCTTCTTTCAAAATCGCCAACTCATTGTCCCGGAATAATAAATGTAACCAGTATCCAACTCGGTTCTATGTTCTTTGAACACGATTTCCTTGTCAGGAAACAATGTGTTACAGATATTAAGGCCCTTTATTCACGTATTCCTAGTGTTTGAAGCACTTTCTTATATATTAACCTAGGTTATCATTGTGAATTTCCCGAGATGGAGTCTCTCTCTTCCAGTGTCTCAAGCTTTTTCATTGTGAATTCTAATTTGGTAAAACAACCTTTTTTACAAATATACCAGCACTTTCAACATTATTACCACTTGACAGTCTATCCAGCTTTCACAGCGCTTTGGATACAAATTCTCAGTATTTCAAAATTCAGTAGAGATGTTCGGGTTCTAAAACGTATTCCAGGAGTTCTAGAGACACTCTGCCATTCCCCTGGTCTGTTGTTTTGAGCAATGAGACTTTTCATTTTAACACGGGTGTCATACTGGCTTTTTAAAGGCACAGTAAAAACATTACTTGGAACCCTAGCCTAACTAACATTTTTATTTCATAGTGTTCTCAATACTTTCATACTGTTCGATAGCTCTAGGAAAATGAGTTTTTCAGTGTTTCACCAAAACCTTTTCTGAAAACGCCAACTCCTTTTGACGGGAAAAATAATGTAAACAGTGTCACACTCGCTTCTCAGCTGTTTGAACAAGATTTCCCAGTGACAAAATTGTGCTGTTCAGATACTCAGTCTATTGGAATATGTATTCCTATTGTGTGAAGCACATTTCTAAATATTTCCCTAGTCTGGAGTCGTAAGTTCTGAGTGCTACACACCAAATTGTCCAGTGATTGAAGCTCATTCATTGTGAATAGCCAACATTACTACACTGTGACCGTAACCCTGTCCCTAACCCTCTAACCCAAACCCTAAACCTAGCCCACACCTGAGCCTGAACCCTACCTAGCCCAAAACCTTATCCTAACCCTAACCATGAACAGAGCCCCAATTCTCTAACCCTAATACCAGAACTAATCTCGATGACGTCATCACTCCCAGCTGGTCCCCTGGCCAAATCATTATCACCTGGGATCAATTAAGCCTGCCCACGTGGCCCCTCCCCCTTGGTGACGTCATCACATCGTTTAATGGCCTAACCAGGCTCTCTTTCAAAATCGCCAACTCATTGTCCCGGAATAATAAATGTAACCAGTATCCAACTCGGTTCTATGTTCTTTGAACACGATTTCCTTGTCAGGAAACAATGTGTTACAGATATTAAGGCCCTTTATTCACGTATTCCTAGTGTTTGAAGCACTTTCTTAGATATTAACCTAGGTTATCATTGTGAATTTCCCGAGTTGGAGTCTCTCTCTTCCAGTGTCTCAAGCTTTTTCATTGTGAATTCTAATTTGGTAAAACAACCTTTTTTACAAATATACCAGCACTTTCAACATTATTACCACTTGACAGTCTATCCAGCTTTCACAGCGCTTTGGATACAAATTCTCAGTATTTCAAAATCAGTGGATGTTCGGGTTTAAAACGTATTCCAGGAGATTAGAGACACTCTGCATTCCCTGGTCTGTTTTTGTGCAATGAATTTTTTTAACGGGTGCATACTGCTTTTTAAAGGCACAGTAAAACATTACTTGAACCCTAGCCTAACTAATTTTTATTTCATAGTTTCAAATACTTTATCGTTGAAAAGCTTTGCAAATGTTTTACAGTGTTTCACAAACCATTCCTTTACGCAACAATTGAAAAATAATGTAAACAGTGTCACTCTTCTAGTTTCAACAAATTTCCAGTTACAAAATTGTCTGTTAGATATTTCATTAGTGGATATACTTCTAAATTTTGAAGCCGATTCGTAATATTTCTAGCAAAATTGTCTAGCCACCAATTGTAATGACGAACTCATTCACTGGAAACCACTACTCTACTACCTAAACCTGACCCAACCCTTAACCAACCCTAAACCTAGCCCAAACCTGCTACCCTACCAGGACAACCTTTCCTAACCCTCATGAAACTCAATTCCGAACCAATAACCGACACTCGTCTATCATTTCCCGTTGGTTGCAGAACATTGTTCCCGGATAACCCTTGTCACGTCACTCCCTTTGAGCTACTCTTAATGGCTACAGTATTTCCCGAATCAATATTTTCCATTCTCAACTTTTCAGTTTAAACGTTTTTTAAAACAACTTTTTCAGAATACAGTTTACATTTAGCCTTTCAGTTTCCACTTTAGCATTCTAGTTTAATCTAGTTTTCAAAATGGAATTTCTCGTCAGTTCTAACTTTCCAGTGTTTAAGCATTTCATTCCACAAGTCTTTTGTTTAAACAAACTTTTCAATTTACCAGGTTCTATTCCGCTTTACAGCTATCAACATTACTTGGATAAATTCTCATATTTCAATTCAAGAGTTTTCCGTCTAACTTTCAGTATCTAGGACATTTTTCCTGTTCTAGTCTTTTGAATGAGACTTCTTTTAACCGGGTGAAATATGGCTTTTTAAAGGCACGTAAAACTTTTGGAACCACTTACTATAAATTTTATTCATATGTTCATACTTGAATAGTTTCGATTGTTGAAAATTTTTAGCTATCCAAAATCTTTTCGAAACCAACACCAATTGTCAGGATAAGCTTTCAGTGTAACAACTTCTCACGTTGACAAAATTCCCTAGAACACTAATATTGTCACACTGTATTACCCTATCAGCAATATATCCACCCTAAAACCCCTTCTTAACTATCCAAGTAATGAGTGACGTTATCCACTGTCCAATGTCCAATTCATACACTTAATAGCCCCTCACCTCCCGTAACCGTCCCAACCCCTTAACCTAACCAGCCCTTCTTTAAACTGACCACTCTTGTCCGGAATATACTAACGTACCTGAAACGGTTCTATTCTCTCATTACGAACAACTACGATTTCCTTGTCAGGAAACAATGTGTTACAGATATAAGGCCCTTTATTCACGTATTCCTAGTGTTTGAAGCACTTTCTTAGATATTAACCTAGGTTATCATTGTGAATTTCCCGAGTGGAGTCTCTCTCTTCCAGTGTCTCAAGCTTTTTCATTGTGAATTCTAATTTGGTAAAACAACCTTTTTTACAAATATACCAGCACTTTCAACATTATTACCACTTGACAGTCTATCCAGCTTTCACAGCGCTTGGATACAAATTCTCAGTATTTCAAAATTCAGTAGAGATGTTCGGGTTCTAAAACGTATTCCAGGAGTTCTAGAGACACTCTGCCATTCCCTGGTCTGTTGTTTTGAGCAATGAGACTTTTCATTTTAACACGGTGTCATACGCTTTTTAAGGCACAGTAAAACATTACTTGGAACCCTAGCCTAACTAACATTTTTATTTCAAGTGTTCTCAATACTTTCATACTGTTCGATAGCTCTAGGAAAATGAGTTTTTCAGTGTTTCACCAAAACCTTTTCCGAAAACCAACTCCTTTTGACGGAAAAATAATGTAAACAGTGTCACACTCGCTTCTCAGCTGTTTGAACAAGATTTCCCAGTGACAAAATTGTGCTGTTCAGATATTCAGTTATTGGAATATGTATTCCTATTGTGTAAGCACTTTCTAATATTTCCCTAGTCTGGAGTCGTAAGTTCTGAGTGCTACACACAAATTGCCAGTGATTGAAGCTCATTCATTGTGAATAGCCACATTATACACTGTGACGTAACCCTGTCCCTAACCCTCTAACCCAAACCCTAAACCTAGCCCACACCTGAGCTGAACCCTACCTAGCCAAAACCTTATCCTAACCTAACCATGAACAGAGCCCCAATTCTCTAACCCTAATACCAAACTAATCCATACGCATCACCCCGTGTCCCCTGGGCCAAAACATTATCACCTGGATCATTTAACCCCCACTGGGCCCCCCCCCCTTGGTGAGTCACACCCTTTAATGGGCCCAAAACCACTTTTTTCAAAAGCCAACTCTTGTCCGGGAAAATAATGAACCAGTATCCAAAATCTTTTTTTTTTCTTTGAACAGATTTCCTTGCAGGAAACAATTTTTTACAGATATTTCCCCTTTTTTCACTATTCCTAGTGTTTTTAACACTTTCTTAGAATTAACCCGGTTTATTTTGAATTTCCCGAGTTGGAGTCTCTCTCTTCCAGGTCTCAACTTTTTCATTTGAAATTCTAATTTTGGGAAAACAACCTTTTTTTTCAAAAAAACCAGCACTTTCAACATTATTACCACTTACGTCTATCCTACCTTTTAAAAGCGCTTTATACAAATTCTCAGTTTTCAAAATTCAGAGAGTGTTCGGGTTCTAAAAGTATTCAGGGGTTTAGAGCACCTGCCTTCCCTGGGCTGTTGTTTTGGCAATGAGATTTTATTTTAACAGGGGGGTCATACCGGCTTTTTAAAGGCACAGTAAAACTTACTTGGAACCCTAGCCTAAAAAACATTTTTATTTCATATGTTTCTCAATACTTTCATACTGTTCTAGCTCTAGGAAAATGAGTTTTTCGTGTTTCACCCAAAAACCCTTTTCCCCCAAAACGCCAACTCCTTTTGGGGAAAAAATAAAGTAAACAGTGTCACACTCGCTTCTCAGCTGTTTGAACAAGATTTCCCCAGTACAAAATTGTGCTGTTCAGATATTCAGTCTTTGGAATATGTATTCCTATTGTGTGAAGCAATTTCTAAATATTTCCCTAGCTGGGGTCGTAAGTTCTAGTGCTACACACCAAATTGTCCAGTGATTGAAGCTCATTCATTGTGAATAGCCACATTCTACACTGGCCGTAACCCTGTCCCTAACCCTCTAACCCAAACCCAAACCCAGCCCAACCTGAAACCTGAACCCTATACCCCAAAACCCTTTTCCAACCCCAACCAGAACAAGGGCCCCCAAATTTTCTAACCCCAATACCAGAACTAATCTCGATGACGTCATCACTCCCAGCGGTCCCCTGGCCAAATCATTATCACCTGGGATCAATTAAACCTGCCCCCGTGGGCCCCCCCCCTTGGTGACGTCATCCCCACCGGGTTTAAATTGGCCTAACCAGGCTTCTTTTAAAACGCCAACTCTTGTCCCCGGGAAAAATAAATGTAAACCCGTATCCACTCGGGCTTGTTCTTTGAACACGATTTCCTTGTCAGGAAACAATTGTTACAGATATTAAGGCCCTTTATTTACGTATTCCCGTGTTTGAAGCACTTTCTTAGATATTAACCTAGTTTTCATTGTGAATTTTTCCCAATTTTTGGAGTCTCTCTTTCCAGTGTCTCAAG
>JAULJE010000455.1:0-10481 GCA_030846915.1 Cnephaeus nilssonii
AAAAAATGGTAAAAGAAAGGGAAAGCCAATCTCAGAACCGAAAGGAATGACCAGATTCTAGAACTCCTGAAATTTTAGAACACCAAATCCTATGAATTTGAAATACTGAATTAGTTAAAAGTGATAGTGAGTTAGGAAACTGTCAAAATGGTTTAATGTTATAATGAAAAAGTTGTGAAAATTAAACTGAAAAATTAACATGAGAAGAGTCCAACTCGGGAAAGAAATGATAAAGGTTAATATAGAACTAAATGGATACGGAATAAGGGTTATAACGTAAAATGTTCGAAAGATGTTTTCAAAGAACATGACGGTTTGGTAGGTACTTTTATCCGAAAGAGTTGGCATTGAAAGAGCTGGTTTGGTATTAACGGTGATAATGACTGCCAAGGGGAGCCAGTGGGAGGCTTAATTGACGGTATTATTTGGCAGGAAGTGGGATTGATCATGGTTTTGGTATTAGGGTTGGAATTGGGTCTGTTCAGGTGGGTTAGGTTAGGTTTGGTTAGGGTTAGGTCAAGGTGTGGGTAGGTTGGGTTTGGTTAAGGTAGAAGGGTTAGGAGTGTAGTCAGTGATTACAATTAGAATTGAAAATTTGTATGTAGCTCCAGAATAAAACTAGAATATAGATCTAACAATACAATTTTCCATGAATGTTCTAACAGCACAATTGCACTGGGAAATTTTTTCCGCAAAGCGGTGGCGTAAAGTTTTTTTCCGAAAAGATTCGTTTTCGGAAAGTTTTGTGAACACTGAAAAAATTTTTAGTATGACAGTGTAAGTATTACTCTATAAAAGTAGTAGGCGGGTTAATAATTTTCTTGCTTAAAACAACAGACCAGGGAATGGCAGAAAGTGTCATCTAGAACTCTGGAATACGTTTTAGAACCCGAACATCTCTACGAATTGAAATACTGAGAATGTATCCAAAGCGCTGTGAAAGGTAGGATAGACGTCAAGTGGTAATAATGTTGAAAGTGCTGTATATTTGGTAAAAAAGGTTGTTTTACCAAATTAGAATTCACAATGAAAAAGCTTGAGACACTGGAAGAGAGAGACTCCAACTCGGGAAATACACACTGATAACCTAGGTTAATATCTAAGAAATGTTCAAACACTAGGAATACGTGAATAAAGGCCTTAATATCTGTAACAATTGTTTCCTGACAAGGAAATCGTGTTCAAAGAACATAGAACGAGTTGGTACTGTTACATTTATTATTCCGGGACAATGATTGGCGATTTTTGAAAGAAGCCTGGTTAGGCCATTAAACCGGATGTGATGACGTCACCAAGGGGGAGGGGCCACGTGGGCAGGCTTAATTGATCCCAGGTGATAATGATTTGGCCAGGGGACCAGCTGGGAGTGATGAGTCATCGGATTAGGTTTGGTATTGGGTTAGAGAATTGGGGCTTGTTCATGGTTAGGGTTAGGATAGGTTTTGGGCTAGGTAGGGTTCAGGCTCAGGTGTGGGCTAGGTTTAGGGTTTGGGTTAGAGGGTTAGGACAGGGTTAGGTCCAGTGTAGTAATGTTGGCTATTCAAATGAATGAGCTTCAATCACTGGACAATTTGTGGTAGCACTCAGAATTAGACTCCAGACTAGGAAAAATATTAAATGTGCTTCACACAATAGGAATAATATTCCAATAGACTGAGTATCTGAAACCAGCACATTTGTCACTGGGAATCTTGTTCAACAGCTGAGAAGCGAGTGTGGAAACTGTTTAATTTATTTTTCCCGTCAAAGGAGTTGGACGTTTTCGGGAAAAGGTTTTGGTGAAACACTGAAAAACTCTATTTTCCAAGTATCGAACAGCATGAAAGATTGAGACACCTATAAATAAAAAGTTTAGTTAGCTAGGGTTCCCAGTATGTTTTAGTGCCTTAAAGCGGTTACACGGTTAATGAAAAGTATTGCTCAAACAAAACCAGGGATGGCAATTTCTAAACTCCTGGAATATTTTAGAACCGAACATCTTACTGAATTTTAAAACGAAATTTGTATAAGCGCTGTGAAGTAGGATGACTGTCAGTGGTTAATGTGAAAGTGCTGGTAATTTGTAAAGGTGTTTCAAATTAAATCACAATGAAAGCTTGAGACAGGAGAGACTCACTCGGAATTCACTGATAACCTAGGTTAAATCTAAAAAGTGAAAACAACAGACCAGGGGAATGGCAGAGTGTCTCTAGAACTCCTGGAATACGTTTTAGAACCCGAACATCTCTACTGAATTTTGAAATACTGAGAATTTGTATCCAAAGCGCTGTGAAAGGTAGGATAGACTGTCAAGTGGTAATAATGTTGAAAGTGCTGGTATATTTGTAAAAAAGGTTGTTTTACCAAATTAGAATTCACAATGAAAAAGCTTGAGACACTGGAAGAGAGAGACTCCAACTCGGGAAATTCACACTGATAACCTAGGTTAATATCTAAGAAAGTGCTTCAAACACTAGGAATACGTGAATAAAGGGCCTTAGTATCTGTAACACATTGTTTCCTGACAAGGAAATCGGTGTTCAAAGACATAGAACCGAGTTGGATACTGGTTACATTTATTATTCCGGGACAATGAGTTGGCCGATTTTGAAAGAAGCCTGGTTAGGCCATTAAACCGGATGTGATGACGTCACCAAGGGGGAGGGGCCACGTGGGCAGGCTTAATTGATCCCAGGTGATAATGATTTGGCCAGGGGACCAGCTGGGAGTGATGACGTCATCGAGATTAGTTCTGGTATTAGGGTTAGAGAATTGGGGCTCTGTTCATGGTTAGGGTGAGGATAAGGTTTTGGGCTAGGTAGGGTTCAGGCTCAGGTGTGGGCTAGGTTTAGGGTTTGGGTTAGAGGGTTAGGGACAGGGTTTGGTCGCAGTGTAGTAATGTTGGCTATTCACAATGAATGAGCTTCAATCACTGGACAATTTGGTGTGTAGCACTCAGAACTTACGACTCCAGACTAGGGAAATATTTAGAAATGTGCTTCACACAATAGAAATACATATTCCAATAGACTGAGTATCTGAACACACAATTTTGTCACTGGGAAATCTTGTTCAAACAGCTGAGAAGCGAGTGTGACACTGTTTACATTTATTTTTCCCGTCAAAAGGAGTTGGCGTTTTCGGGAAAAGGTTTTGGTGAAACACTGAAAAACTCATTTTCCTAGAGCTATCGAACAGCATGAAAGTATTGAGAACACTATGAAATAAAAATGTTAGTTAGGCTAGGGTTCCAAGTAATGTTTTACTGTGCCTTTAAAAAGCCGGTATGACACCCGTGTTAAAATGAAAAGTCTCATTGCTCAAAACAACAGACCAGGGGAATGGCAGAGTGTCTCTAGAACTCCTGGAATACGTTTTAGAACCCGAACATCTCTACTGAATTTTGAAATACTGAGAATTTGTATCAAAGCGCTGTGAAAGGTAGGATAGACTGTCAAGTGGTAATAATGTTGAAAGTGCTGGTATATTTGTAAAAAAGGTTGTTTTACCAAATTAGAATTCACAATGAAAAAGCTTGAGACACTGGAAGAGAGAGACTCCAACTCGGGAAATTCACACTGATAACCTAGGTTAATATCTAAGAAAGTGCTTCAAACACTAGGAATACGTGAATAAAGGGCCTTAGTATCTGTAACACATTGTTTCCTGACAAGGAAATCGTGTTCAAAGAACATAGAACCGAGTTGGATACTGGTTACATTTATTATTCCGGGACAATGAGTTGGCGATTTTGAAAGAAGCCTGGTTAGGCCATTAAACCGGATGTGATGACGTCACCAAGGGGGAGGGGCCACGTGGGCAGGCTTAATTGATCCCAGGTGATAATGATTTGGCCAGGGGACCAGCTGGGAGTGATGACGTCATCGAGATTAGTTCTGGTATTAGGGTTAGAGAATTGGGGCTCTGTTCATGGTTAGGGTTAGGATAAGGTTTTGGGCTAGGTAGGGTTCAGGCTCAGGTGTGGGCTAGGTTTAGGGTTTGGGTTAGAGGGTTAGGGACAGGGTTAAGGTCGCAGTGTAGTAATGTTGGCTATTCACAATGAATGAGCTTCAATCACTGGACAATTTGGTGTGTAGCATCAGAACTTACGACTCCAGACTAGGGAAATATTTAGAAATGTGCTTCACACAATAGGAATACATATTCCATAGACTGAGTATCTGAACAGCACAATTTTGTCACTGGGAAATCTTGTTCAAACAGCTGAGAAGCGAGTGTGACACTGTTTACATTTATTTTTCCCGTCAAAAGGAGTTGGCGTTTTCGGGAAAAGGTTTTGGTGAAACACGAAAAACTCATTTTCCTAGAGCTATCGAACAGTATGAAAGTATTGAGAACACTATGAAATAAAAATGTTAGTTAGGCTAGGGTTCCAAGTAATGTTTTACTGTGCCTTTAAAAAGCCGGTATGACACCCGTGTTAAAATGAAAAGTCTCATTGCTCAAAACAACAGACCAGGGGAATGGCAGAGTGTCTCTAGAACTCCTGGAATACGTTTTAGAACCCGAACATCTCTACTGAATTTTGAAATACTGAGAATTTGTATCCAAAGCGCTGTGAATGGTAGGATAGACTGTCAAGTGGTATTAATGTTGAAAGTGCTGGTATATTTGTAAAAAAGGTTGTTTTACCAAATTAGAATTCACAATGAAAAAGCTTGAGACACTGGAAGAGAGAGACTCCAACTCGGGAAATTCACACTGATAACCTAGGTTAATATCTAAGAAAGTGCTTCAAACACTAGGAATACGTGAATAAAGGGCCTTAGTATCTGTAACACATTGTTTCCTGACAAGGAAATCGTGTTCAAAGAACATAGAACCGAGTTGGATACTGGTTACATTTATTATTCCGGGACAATGAGTTGGCGATTTTGAAAGAAGCCTGGTTAGGCCATTAAACCGGATGTGATGACGTCACCAAGGGGGAGGGGCCACGTGGGCAGGCTTAATTGATCCCAGGTGATAATGATTTGGCCAGGGACCAGCTGGGAGTGATGACGTCATCGAGATTAGTTCTGGTATTAGGGTTAGAGAATTGGGGCTCTGTTCATGGTTAGGGTTAGGATAAGGTTTTGGGCTAGGTAGGGTTCAGGCTCAGGTGTGGGCTAGGTTTAGGGTTTGGGTTAGAGGGTTAGGGACAGGGTTATGGTCGCAGTGTAGTAATGTTGGCTATTCAAAATGAATGAGCTTCAATCACTGGACAATTTGGTGTGTAGCACTCAGGACTTACGACTCCAGACTAGGGAAATATTTAGAAATGTGCTTCACACAATAGGAATGCATATTCCAATAGACTGAGTATCTGAACAGCACAATTTTGTCACTGGGAAATCTTGTTCAAACAGCTGAGAAGCGAGTGTGACACTGTTTACATTTATTTTCCCGTCAAAAGGAGTTGGCGTTTTCGGGAAAATGTTTTGGTGAAACACTGAAAAACTCATTTTCCTAGAGCTATCGAACAGCATGAAAGTATTGAGAACACTATGAAATAAAAATGTTAGTTAGGCTAGGGTTCCAAGTAATGTTTTACTGTGCCTTTAAAAAGCCGGTATGACACCCGTGTTAAAATGAAAAGTCTATTGCTCAAAACAACAGACCAGGGGAATGGCAGAGTGTCTCTAGAACTCCTGGAATACGTTTTAGAACCCGAACATCTCTACTGAATTTTGAAATACTGAGAATTTGTATCCAAAGCGCTGTGAAAGGTAGGATAGACTTCAAGTGGTAATAATTTGAAAGTGCTGGTATATTTGTAAAAAAGGTTGTTTTACCAAATTAGAATTCACAATGAAAAAGCTTGAGACACTGGAGAGAGACTCCAACTCGGGAAATTCACACTGATAACCTAGGTTAATATCTAAGAAAGATGCTTCAAACACTAGGAATACGTGAATAAAGGGCCTTAATATCTGTAACACATTGTTTCCTGACAAGGAAATCGTGTTCAAAGAACATAGAACCGAGTTGGATACTGGTTACATTTATTATTCCGGGACAATGAGTTGGCGATTTGAAAGAAGCCTGGTTAGGCCATTAAACCGGATGTGATGACGTCACCAAGGGGAGGGGCCACGTGGGCAGGCTTAATTGATCCCAGGTGATAATGATTTGGCCAGGGGACCAGCTGGGAGTGATGACGTCATCGAGATTAGTTCTGGTATTAGGGTTAGAGAATTGGGGCTCTGTTCATGGTTAGGGTTAGGATAAGGTTTTGGGCTAGGTAGGGTTCAGGCTCAGGTGTGGGCTAGGTTTAGGGTTTGGGTTAGAGGGTTAGGGACAGGGTTAAGGTCGCAGTGTAGTAATGTTGGCTATTCACAATGAATGAGCTTCAATTACTGGACAATTTGGTGTGTAGCACTCAGAACTTACGACTCCAGACTAGGGAAATATTTAGAAATGTGCTTCACACAATAGGAATACATATTCCAATAGACTGAGTATCTGAACAGCACAATTTTGTCACTGGGAAATCTTGTTCAAACAGCTGAGAAGCGAGTGTGACACTGTTTACATTTATTTTTCCCGTCAAAAGGAGTTGGCGTTTTCGGGAAAAGGTTTTGGTGAAACACTGAAAAACTCATTTTCCTAGAGCTATCGAACAGTATGAAAGTATTGAGAACACTATGAAATAAAAATGTTAGTTAGGCTAGGGTTCCAAGTAATGTTTTACTGTGCCTTTAAAAAGCCGGTATGACACCCGTGTTAAAATGAAAAGTCTCATTGCTCAAAACAACAGACCAGGGGAATGGCAGAGTGTCTCTAGAACTCCTGGAATACGTTTTAGAACCCGAACATCTCTACTGAATTTTGAAATACTGAGAATTTGTATCCAAAGCGCTGTGAATGGTAGGATAGACTGTCAAGTGGTATTAATGTTGAAAGTGCTGGTATATTTGTAAAAAAATGTTTTACCAAATTAGAATTCACAATGAAAAAGCTTGAGACCTGGAAGAGAGAGACTCCAACTCGGGAAATTCACACTGATAACCTAGGTTAATATCTAAGAAAGTGCTTCAAACACTAGGAATACGTGAATAAAGGGCCTTAATATCTGTAACACATTGTTTCCTGACAAGGAAATCGTGTTCAAAGAACATAGAACCGAGTTGGATACTGGTTACATTTATTATTCCGGGACAATGAGTTGGCGATGTTTGAAAGAAGCCTGGTTAGGCCATTAAACCGGATGTGATGACGTCACCAAGGGGGAGGGGCCACGTGGGCAGGCTTAATTGATCCCAGGTGATAATGATTTGGCCAGGGGACCAGCTGGGAGTGATGACGTCATCGAGATTAGTTCTGGTATTAGGGTTAGAGAATTGGGGCTCTGTTCATGGTTAGGGTTAGGATAAGGTTTTGGGCTAGGTAGGGTTCAGGCTCAGGTGTGGGCTAGGTTTAGGGTTTGGGTTAGAGGGTTAGGGACAGGGTTAGGTCGCAGTGTAGTAATGTTGGCTATTCACAATGAATGAGCTTCAATCACTGGACAATTTGGTGTGTAGCACTCAGAACTTACGACTCCAGACTAGGGAAATATTTAGAAATGTGCTTCACACAATAGGAATACATATTCCAATAGACTGAGTATCTGAACAGCACAATTTTGTCACTGGGAAATCTTGTTCAAACAGCTGAGAAGCGAGTGTGACACTGTTTACATTTATTTTTCCCGTCAAAAGGAGTTGGCGTTTTCGGGAAAAGGTTTTGGTGAAACACTGAAAAACTCATTTTCCTAGAGCTATCGAACAGTATGAAAGTATTGAGAACACTATGAAATAAAAATGTTAGTTAGGCTAGGGTTCCAAGTAATGTTTTACTGTGCCTTTAAAAAGCCGGTATGACACCCGTGTTAAAATGAAAAGTCTCATTGCTCAAAACAACAGACCAGGGGAATGGCAGAGTGTCTCTAGAACTCCTGGAATACGTTTTAGAACCCGAACATCTCTACTGAATTTTGAAATACTGAGAATTTGTATCCAAAGCGCTGTGAATGGTAGGATAGACTGTCAAGTGGTAATAATGTTGAAAGTGCTGGTATATTTGTAAAAAAGGTGTTTTACCAAATTAGAATTCACAATGAAAAAGCTTGAGACACTGGAAGAGAGAGACTCCAACTCGGGAAATTCACACTGATAACCTAGGTTAATATCTAAGAAAGTGCTTCAAACACTAGGAATACGGAATAAAGGGCCTTAGTATCTGTAACACATTGTTTCCTGACAAGGAAATCGTGTTCAAAGAACATAGAACCGAGTTGGATACTGGTTACATTTATTATTCCGGGACAATGAGTTGGCGATTTTGAAAGAAGCCTGGTTAGGCCATTAAACTGGATGTGATGACGTCACCAAGGGGGAGGGGCCACGTGGGCAGGCTTAATTGATCCCAGGTGATAATGATTTGGCCAGGGGACCAGCTGGGAGTGATGACGTCATCGAGATTAGTTCTGGTATTAGGTTAGAGAATTGGGGCTCTGTTCATGGTTAGGGTTAGGATAAGGTTTTGGGCTAGGTAGGGTTCAGGCTCAGGTGTGGGCTAGGTTTAGGGTTTGGGTTAGAGGGTTAGGGACAGGGTTATGGTCACAGTGTAGTAATGTTGGCTATTCACAATGAATGAGCTTCAATCACTGGACAATTTGGTGTGTAGCACTCAGAACTTACGACTCCAGACTAGGGAAATATTTAGAAATGTGCTTCACACAATAGAAATACATATTCCAATAGACTGAGTATCTGAACACCCCAATTTTGTCACTGGGAAATCTTGTTCAAACAGCTGAGAAGCGAGTGTGACACTGTTTAATTTATTTTTCCCGTCAAAAGGAGTTGGCGTTTTCGGGAAAAGGTTTTGGTGAAACACTGAAAAAACTCATTTTCCTAGAGCTATCGAACAGCATGAAAGTATTGAGAACACTATGAAATAAAAATGTTAGTTAGGCTAGGGTTCCAAGTAATGTTTTACTGTGCCTTTAAAAAGCCGGTATGACACCCGTGTTAAAATGAAAAGTCTCATTGCTCAAAACAACAGACCAGGGGAATGGCAGAGTGTCTCTAGAACTCCTGGAATAACGTTTTAGAACCCGAACATCTCTACTGAATTTTGAAATACTGAGAATTTGTATCAAAGCGCTGTGAAAGGTAGGATAGACTGTCAAGTGGTAATAATGTTGAAAGTGCTGGTATATTTGTAAAAAAGGTTGTTTTACCAAATTAGAATTCACAATGAAAAAGCTTGAGACACTGGGAGAGAGACTCCAACTCGGGAAATTCACACTGATAACCTAGGTTAATATCTAAGAAAGTGCTTCAAACACTAGGAATACGTGAATAAAGGGCCTTAATATCTGTACACATTGTTTCCTGACAAGGAAATCGTGTTCAAAGAACATAGAACCGAGTTGGATACTGGTTACATTTATTATTCCGGGACAATGAGTTGGCCATTTTGAAAGAAGCCTGGTTAGGCCATTAAACCGGATGTGATGACGTCACCAAGGGGAGGGGCCACGTGGGCAGGCTTAATTGATCCCAGGTGATAATGATTTGGCCAGGGGACCAGCTGGGAGAGATGACGTCATCGAGATTAGTTCTGGTATTAGGTTAGAGAATTGGGGCTCTGTTCATGGTTAGGGTTAGGATAAGGTTTTGGGCTAGGTAGGTTCAGGCTCAGGTGTGGGCTAGGTTTAGGGTTTGGGTTAGAGGGTTAGGAGACAGGGTTACGGTCACAGTGTAGTAATGTTGGCTATTCACAATGAATGAGCTTCAATCACTGGACAATTTGGTGTGTAGCACTCAGAACTTACGACTCCAGACTAGGGAAATATTTAGAAATGTGCTTCACACAATAGAAATACATATTCCAATAGACTGAGTATCTGAACAGCACAATTTTGTCACTGGAAATCTTGTTCAAACACTGAGAAGCGAGTGTGACACTGTTTACATTTATTTTTCCCGTCAAAAGGAGTTGGCGTTTTCGGGAAAAGGTTTTGGTGAAACACTGAAAAACTCATTTTCCTAGAGCTATCGAACAGATGAAAGTATTGAGAACACTATGAAATAAAAATTTTAGTTAGGCTAGGGTTCCAAGTAATGTTTTACTGTGCCTTTTAAAAAGCCGGTATGACACCGGTGTTAAAATGAAAAGTCTCATTGCTCAAAACAACAGACCAGGGGAATGGCAGAGTGTCTCTAGAACTCCTGGAATACGTTTTAGAACCCGAACATCTCTACTGAATTTTGAAATACGAGAATTTGTATCCAAAGCGCTGTGAAAGGTAGGATAGACTGTCAAGTGGTAATAATGTTGAAAGTGCTGGTATATTTGTAAAAAAGGTTGTTTTACCAAATTAGAATCACAATGAAAAAGCTTGAGACACTGGAAGAGAGAGACTCCAACTCGGGAAATTCACACTGATAACCTAGGTTAATATCTAAGAAAGTGCTTCAAACACTAGGAATACGTGAATAAGGGCCTTAGTA
>JAULJE010000456.1:0-10443 GCA_030846915.1 Cnephaeus nilssonii
AGAAAAATTCACTGAAAAGTAGATTCAACTGTAAAAAATTGAAAAACATGAATGCTTTCAATTCAAGAATGTATAAATTTTTTTTCTACATGTGGGGAAGTCCCACAAATAAAAAAAAAGGGCCCCCTTAGGAAACAGTAGAAACAGATCTTCAGACAAAAACTAATGAATAAAGAATGTGAAAAACAAATGAAAAAGACATCAAAATGAGTTTCTAGTAGAAAGGATTTTAAAACCCTACAAAACCTTTAAAAAAAGGTTATTCACAAGAAACATGTTTCACCACTAAATTCCCTGAAAATAGTATTTAACTGTAAAAATTGAAAAGGACAAGTGTAATAGCCTCACTTCAAGAAAGTGTTATAAAGTTTTTTACATGTGGTGAAGTCCCACAAGAGAAAAAGGCCCCTTTTGGAAACAGCTAGAAATCAAGTCATTCAGACAAATACAATGAATATCACAGAATATGAGAGAACAAGTGTAAAAGACAAAAAATGTAAGCTTTAGTCTAGAAAGGATGTTTACCCCTCAAAATCCTTGAAATAGAGTTATTCCCAAGAAAACCCTGTTTTAAACCACCAGAATTTCACTGAAAAGTAGTATTCAACTGTTAAAAACTTGAAAGAAAGTGTATATGCTTCTCAGTTCAGAGAAGAGTGGGATAAAGTTGTTCTTACATGTGGTGAAGTCCCACAAGTAGAAAAGAAGGCCCATTATAGGAAACAGCTAGAAATCATAAATCATTCAAGCAAATACTAATGAATATCCAAAAATAGTAGAGAACAAGTGTAAAACATAAATGTAAGTTCTTTAGTCTAGAAAGGATGTTTTACACACAGAAATCCTTGAAATAGAGTTACTTCACAAGAAAACAGTGTTTCACCCACTGAATTCATGAAAGGGAGTAAATTTAAAATGTAAAACAGTGAAAGACAAGTGTAATAGCTTCTCAATTCAGAGAAGAGTGTATAAAAATTGTTTCTACATGTGGTGAAGTCCCCAAGAGAAAAGAAGGCCCATTATGGGAAACACTAGAAATTTAGTAGTCATTCAGAGCAAATACTAATGAATAACACAGAATAGTGAGAGAACAAGTGTAAAAGAAAATCAAAATGTACGTTTCCCAGAATAGAAAGGATGTTAACACACAGAAATCTTGAAATAGAGTTACTTCACAAGAAAACAGTGTTTCCACCCACTAGAATTCATTGAAAAGTAGTATTCAACTGTAAAACAGTTGAAAGACAAGTGTATATAGCCTCTCAACTTCAGAGAAGAGTGTATAAAGTTTTTTTCTACATGTGGTGAAGTCCCACAAGTAGAAAAGAAGGCCCATTATAGGAAACAGCTAGAAATCATAGTCATTCAGATAAATACCCAAAGAATACAAGAATTGTGGAGAACAAGTGTAAAACATAAATGAAGTTTACTGTCTAGAAGGATGTTATACACTACAGAAATCCTGAAATAGAGTTACTTCAAAGAAACAGTGTTCAACCCACTAAATCATGAAAGTAGTATTCAACGTAAAACTTGAAAAATGTATATAGCTCTCAGTCAAGAAGAGGTATAAAGTTGTTTTTACATGTGGTGAGTCCCACAGTAAAAGAAGGCCATTATGGAAACACTAAAACATATCATTCAAGCAATACTAATGAATATCACAGAATAGTAAGAACAAGTGTAAAAGACATAAAAGTAAGTCTTGTCTAAAGGATGTTTACACTCAAAATCCTGAAAGAGTTATCAAGAAACAGTGTTAACCACAAATTCATGAAATAGTATCAACTGTAAAACAGTGAAAGACAAGTGTATAACTCTCAATTCAGAGAAGATGTATAAATGTTTCACATGGGTGAATCCCACAAGTAGAAAGAAGGCCATTAGGGAAACAGCTAAATCTAGTCATCAGAGCAAATCTAGATATCACAGAATAGAAGAACAGGTAAAGACTCAAAGTATTTCTATAGAAAGGATGTTACACTCAAATCCTAAAAGAGTTATTCACAGAAACCAGTGTTTAAACACCAGAATTCACGAAAGTATATTAATGTAAAACAGTTGAAGACAGTTATATAGCTTTCCCAATCAAGAAAGTGTAAAATTGTTTACATGTGTAAGCCCACAATAGAAAAGAAGGCCTTATGGAAACAGCTAGAAATCAGTAGCATCGAGCAAATCATGAATATCCAGAATAGTGAGAAACAGGTAAAAGACATCAAAATGTAGTTCTAGTAGAAGGGGTTTACCTACGAAATCTTGAAATAAGTTACTCACAAGAACAGTGTTTCAACCACAAATTCAGAAAGTAGATTTAATGAAAACAGTTGAAACATTATATAGCTTCATAGAGAAGAGTGTAAAATGTTTCTACATTGGTGAAGCCACAGTAGAAAAAAGGCCCTTTGGAAACACTAGAAATCGTAGTCATCAAGAAATACATGAATCAAAAGAATATGAAAAAAGTGTAAAGACAAAAATGTAGTTTATTAAAAGGATTTTACACACAGAATCCTGAAAAGAGTTATTCCAAAAACAGTTTTAACCCCCAGATTCATGAAAGTATATTCAAGTAAAACGTTTAAAGAAGTGTATATAGCTCTCATTCGAGAGATGTATAAAGTTGTTTCTACATGTGGGAAGTCCACAAGTAAAAAGAAGGCCATTATAGGAACACTGAAATCATAGTCAAGCAATAATAATGAATATCAAGAATGTGGAGAACAGTGTAAAACATCAAATGTAGTTTTAGTCTAGAAAGATGTTAAAACTCAAATCCTTGAATAGATTATTCACAAAACATGTTTAACCACAGAATTCACTGAAAGTATATTCAACTGTAAAACATTGAAGACAAGTGTAATAGCTTCAATCAGAGAAGGTGTATAATTGTTTCTCAGTGGGGGTCCCACAGTAGAAAGAGGCCATTATGGAAACAGCTAGAAATCAGAGTCTTCAAAATACAATGAAAACAAAATTGGAGAACAAGTGAAAGACATAAATTAAGTTTAGTCAGAAAGGATGTTAAAACTCAAATCCTTGAATAAGTTACTTCACAAGAAAACAGTGTTTCCAACCCACTAGAATTCACTGAAAAGTAGTATTCAACTGTAAAACAGTTGAAAGACAAGTTGTATATAGCTTCTGCAATTCAGAGAAGAGTGTATAAAGTTTGTTTCTACATGTGGTGAAGTCCCACAAGTAGAAAAGAAGGCCCATTATAGGAAACAGCTAGAAATCAGTAGTCATTCAGAGCAAATACTATGAATATCACAGAATAGTGAGAGAACAAGTGTAAAGACATCAAAATGTAAGTTTCTAGTCTAGAAAGGATGTTATACACTACAGAAATCCTTGAAATAGTGTTACTTCACAAGAAAACAGTGTTTCAACCCACTAGAATTCACTGAAAGGTAGTATTCAACTGTAAAACAGTTGAAAGACAAGTGTATATAGCCTCTCAGTTCAGAGAAGAGTGTATAAAGTTGTTTCTACATGTGGTGAAGTCCCACACGTAGAATAGAAGGGCCATTATGGGAAACAGCTAGAAATCAGTATCATTCCCGAATAAATACCAATGAATATCATAGAATTGTGTGAGAACAAGTGTAGAATACATCAAAAGTTTAAATTTCTAGTCCAGAAAGGATGTTATACACTACAGAAATCCTTGAAATAGAGTTACTTCACAAAAAACAGGTTTCAACCCCCTTTTAATTTTAAAGAAAAAGTAGTATTCAACTGAAAAAAAGTTGAAAGACAAATGTATATAGCTTCCTAATTCAGAGAAGAGTGTATAAATTTTTTCACATGTGGGAAGTCCCCCCAAGTAGAAAAGAAGGCCCATTAAGGGAAACAGCTAAAATCATATCATTTTAAAAATACAATGAATATCACAAATAAGGGGGAAAAACAAGTGTAAAAAACCCAAAATGTAAGTTTTCTAGTTTAAAAAGGGGTTTAAACCCCTCAGAAATCCTTGAAATAGAGTTACTTCCCAAGAAAAAAAGTGTTTCCCCCCATTTAAAAATTTACCCGAAAAGTATATTCCAAAAATGTAAAACAATTTAAAGAAAAAGTTATTAAAAAGCCCCTTCCAATTTAAAAGAAAGAAGTTTTATTAAAAAAATTGTTTTTTACAAAGGGGTGGGAAATCCCACAAGTTTGAAAAGAAGGCCCCCTTATAAAACACTAAGGAAAATCCAAAAATTAAATCCTTCCCCCCCCCCAAAAACAAATACTAATGAAATCAAAAGAATAATGAGAGAAAAAAGTGTTAAAAAAATCAAAAAAGAAAAATTTTAGTCTAGAAAAGGGTGTTGTAAAACTGCAAAATCCTTGAAAAAGAGTTAGTTTTTTAAAATAACCAGTGTTTTTAAAAACCCCCCAGAATTTCCCCTGGGAAAAATAGTATTTCAACTTAAAAGTTGGAAAAACAAGTGGGGGATAGCCCTTCCCCCAAAATTTCAGAGAAGGTGTAAAATTTTAAAAAAGTTTTTTTACATGTGGGGAAGTTCCCCCCAAAAATAGAAAAGAAGGGGCCCCTTTTTTGGGAAAAAAAGCAGAAAAACAGTAGTCAAATTTAAGGGAAATACTAATGAATTCAAAATTGTGGAGAACAAGTGTAAAAGACATCAAAATGTAAGTCTCTAGTCTAGAAAGGATGTTTATACACTACCGAAATCCTGAAATAGAGTTTACTTCACAAGAAACCAGTGTTTCAAACTACCAGAATTCACGGAAAGGTAGTATTTAAGTGTAAAACAGTTGAAAGACAAGTTTATATAGCTTCGCAAGTCAAGAGAAGAGTGTATAAAGTTGTTTTTCTACATGTGGTGAAGTCCCACAAGTAGAAAAGAAGGCCCATTATGGGAAACAGCTAGAAATCATGTCCTTCAAAAATACCAATGAATATCAAGAAAAGTGTAGAAAAGGGAAAAAACATCCAATGTAAGTTCTATCAGAAAGGAGTTTTTCACTCAAAATCCCCTTTAATAGGTTATTTCCCAAGAAACCCGTGTTTAAAAACCCCCAAATTCATGAAAAGTATATTTAACTGAAAACAGTTGAAAGAAGTTTTAATGCTTTCCAAATCAGAGAAGGTGTATAAAGTTTTTTTACATGTGGTGAAGTCCCACAAGTAGAAAAAAAGGGCCCCTTTTGGAAACAGCTAGAAACAGTAGCACAGAGCAAATCTAATAATATCACGAATAGTGAGAGAATGGGTAAAAGAAATCAAAAATAAGTCTTAGTCGAAAGGGTGTTTACACTACAAATCCTTGAAAAGATTTTTCACAAGAACCGTTTTAAACCAACCAGAATTCACGAAAAGTAGTATTTTAATGTAAAACAGTTGAAAAACAATTTAAAAGCTTTCCCAATCAAAAGAAGGTGTATAAAGTTGTTTTCTAAGTGTGAACCCACAAGTAGAAAAGAAGGCCCCTTAAGGAAAAGTAAAAACAGTATCATTCAGAAAATATAAGAATAAAAGAATTTGGGGAAAAAAGTGTAAAAAACATCAAAAAAGAAAAATTTAGTTTAAAAGGGGTTTTTAAACACAAAATCCTTGAAAAAGAGTTTTTCACAAAAAAACAGGTTTAAACCACAGAATTTATGAAAAGTAGTTTAACTGTAAAACGTTGGAACAAGTGATTAGCTCTCAATTCAGAGAAAAATTTTATAAAGTTGTTTCACTGTGGAAGTCCCACAATAGAAAAGAAGGGGATTATGGAAAACCCAGAAATCATGTATTCAAAAAAATTTAAAGAATATCAAGAAAGTGAAAAACAAGTGTAAAAAACATAAAGTAGTTTTAGTTAGAAAGGATGTTTACATCAAAATCCCTGAAAAGAGTTTTCACAGAACAGTGTTTAACCCCCAGAAACACTGAAAAAATAGATTCAACTGTAAAACAGTTGAAAGAAGTGTATATACTTCTCATTTTAAGAAGAGTGTTTTTAAAGTTGTTTTTTAATGTGGTGAAGTCCCCCCAAAAGAAAAAAAGGGCCCCTTTAGGAAACAGTAGAAATCAGTAGTCATTTTAAACAAATCTAAAGAAAATCCCAAGAATGGAGAACAAATGAAAGACATCAAATGTAAGTTTTTCAAAAAAGGTGTAAACACTCAAAATCCTTTAAATAGAGTTATTCACAGAAAAACATGTTTTACCACAAATTTATGAAAAGTATATTCAACTGTAAAACTTGAAAAAAAGTGTATATAGCCCTTTTTTAATTCAGAGAAGGTTGATAAATTGTTTCTACATGTGGGGAAGTCCACAAGTAAAAAGAAAGGGCCAAAAATTGGGGAAAAAGCTAGAAATCATGTCTTTAGAAAAAATTTCCAATGAATACCCAAAAAAAGTGGAGAACAAGTGTAAAAAATAAAAAATAAGTTTAGTTAAAAAGGGTTATACCTACAGAAATCCCTTTAAATAAGTTACTTCCAAAGAAAACGTGTTTAACCCACAAGATTCATGAAAAGTATTTTTCAAAAATTAAAAAGTTAAAGAAAAATTTTAATAGCTTTTCAGTTTAGAGAAGAGTGTATAAATTTTTTTACATGTGGTGAAGTCCCACAAAGAAAAAAGGCCATTAGGGAAAACTAGAAATAGATCATTCAGAAAAATCAAGAATACAAGAATGTGGAAAGGTAAAACATCAAAAAGTAAGTTTCTAGTTAGAAAGGATGTTTTCACTCGAAATCCTTTAAATAGAGTTTCTCACAAGAAACCCCTGTTTCAACCCCCCAAATTCATGAAAAGTAAATTAAATGTAAAACAGTTGAAAAACAAGTAAACTTTTCCCAATTTAGGAAGGGGTTTTAAAAGGGGTTTTT
The DNA here is from genome assembly GCA_030846915.1 of Cnephaeus nilssonii. Classification (NCBI taxonomy): domain Eukaryota; kingdom Metazoa; phylum Chordata; class Mammalia; order Chiroptera; family Vespertilionidae; genus Cnephaeus; species Cnephaeus nilssonii. The sequence continues at coordinate 6,838 of JAULJE010000456.1, forward strand.
TTTACATTGTGAAATCCCCCCAAATAGAAAGAAAGGGCCCCTTATAGGAAACAGCTAGAAATCAGTATCATTCAATAAATACAATGAATATCAAGAATAGTGTGAGAACAAGTGTAAAAGACATCAAAATGTAAGTTTCTAGTCTAGAAAGGATGTTATACACTAAGAAATCCTTGAAATAGAGTTACTTCACAAGAAAACAGTGTTTCAACCCACTAGAATTCACTGAAAAGTAGTTTCAACTGTAAAACAGTTGAAAGACAAGTGTATAACCTCTCAACTTCAGAGAAAAAGTGTATAAAGTTGTTTTTCTACATGTGGTGAATTCCCACACGTAGAAAAGAAGGGCCCCTTATGGGGAAAAAGCTAGAAATCAGTAGTCATTCAGAATAAATACCCAAAGAATATCATAGAATTTTTGTGGAACAATTTGAATACACAAATTAAATTTCTAGTCCCAAAAAGGATGTTATACACTACAGAAATCCCTTTAAATGAGTTTTTCACAAAAAAACATGTTTTTAACCCCCTAAAAATTCACTGAAAAAATAGATTTTAACTGTAAAACATTGAAAGCTAGTGTATAAGCTTCTCTAGTTTTTAGAAAGAGTGTATAAAGTTGTTTCAAATGTGGTGAAGTCCCACAAGTAGAAAAGAAGGCCCCTTACGGGAAACAGCTAGAAATCAGTAGTCATTCATTGCAAATACTAATGAATATCATAGAATAGTGACAGAACAATGTAAAAGACATCAAAATGTACGTTTCTGAATAGAAAGGATGATATACACTACAGAAATCCTTGAAATAGAGTTACTTCACAAGAAAAAAAGTGTTTCCCCACCCATAGAATTCACTGAAAAGTAGTATTCAACTGTAAAACAGTTGAAAGACAAGTGTATATAGCCTCTCAACTTCAAAAAGAAGAGTGTATAAAGTTGTTTTCTACATGTGGTGAAGTCCCACAAGTAGAAAAGAAGGCCCATTATAGGAAACACTAGAAATCAAGTCATTCAAAAATACCAATGAATATCACAGAATATGAAGAACAAGTGTAAAAGACATAAAAGTAAGTCTTAGTCTAGAAAGGAGTTTAAACTCAAAATCCTTTAAATAAGTTTTTTCACAAAAAACAGTGTTTAACCCCCCAGATTCACTTAAAAAGTAGTATTAACTGTAAAACATTGAAAGAAAGTTAAAAAAGCTTCTTAATTCAGAGAAGAGTGTATAAAGTTGTTTTCTACATGTGGGAAGCCCACAATGAAAAGAAGGCCCATTATGGGGAAAAACTAAAATCAGTACATTTAAGCAAAACTAATAATTCACAGAATAGGAGAGAACAAAGGGAAAAGACATCAAATGTAAGTCTTTTGTCAGAAAAGATGTTTACAACGAAAATCCTTTAAAATAGAGTTATTTACAGAACCTTGTTTAAACCACCAAAATCCGAAAATAGTATTTTAATTAAAAAAATTTGAAGACAAGTTATAAAAACTTCAAATCAGAGAAGGTTTTATAAAGTTTTTTCTACATGTGTGAGTCCACAAGTAGAAAAGAAGGGCCCCTTATAGGAAAAAGCTAGAAATCAATCATTTAGAAATACAAAATAATAAATGTGTGAAACAAGTGAGAAACTCCAAATGTAATTTCTAGTCAAAAATGTTTCAACCAGAAATCCTTTAAATAGGTTTCTTCAAAAAAACATGTTCAAAAACCCCTAAATTCACTGAAAGGTATATTCAACTGTAAAACAGTTGAAAGATTAGTGTATATAAACTTCTCTAGTTCAGAGAAGAGTGGTAAAGTTGTTTCTACATGTGGTGAAGTTCCCACAAGTAGAAAAGAAGGCCCCCTTATAGGAAACAGCTAGAAAACAGTAGTCATTCAGAAGCAAATACTAATGAATATCACAGAATAGGAAGAACAAGTGTAAAAAGACATCAAATGTAAAGTCTTTGTCTAGAAAAGATTTTAAAAACTGCACAAATCCTTGAAATAGAGCAACTTCACAAGAAAACAGGTTTACCCCCTAAAAACACTGAAAATGTATTCAAACTTAAAACATTAAAGACAAATTTAATAGCCTCTCAACTTCCCCAGAAAGTTTTAAAAAGTTTTTCACAGTGGGGAGCCCCCAAGTTAGAAAAGAAGGCCCATAATAGGAAACAGCTAGAAATCATTTGTCATTCAGAAAAATAAACCCAAAGAATACACAGAATAGTGAGAGAACAAGTGTAAAAACATAAAATGTAGTTTTTAGTCTAGAAAGGATGTTATACACTACAGAAATCCTTGAAATAGAGTTACTTCACAAGAAAAACAGGTTTCCAACCCACTAGAAATTTACTGAAAAGTAGTAATTCAACTGTAAAACAGTTGAAAGAAGTGTATATAGCTTCTCTAGTTCAGAGAAGAGTGTAAAAAAGTTGTTTCTACATGGGTGAAGGGCCCACAAGTAGAAAAGAAGGCCCCCTATAGGAAACAGCTAGAAATCATAGTCATTCAGATCAAATACAGAATATCACAGAATAGTGAGAGAACAAGTTAAAAAACATCAAATGTAACTTTTAGATAGAAAGGGAAAGATTACACTACAAAATCCTTGAAATAGAGTTATTTACAAGAAAACAGTTGTTTTAAACCCACAGAATTCACTGAAAAGTAGTATTCAACTGTAAAACAGTTTGAAAGACAAGTGTATATAGCTTCTCATTCAGAGAAGGTGTAAAAAAAGTTGTTTCTACATGTAGTGAAGGTCCCACAAGTAGAAAAAGAGGCCCATTATAGGGAAAAAGCTAGAAATCAGTAGTCATTCAAGCAAAACTAATGAAAATCAAGAAATTTGGGGAAAAAGTGTAAAAGACAAACAAATGTAAGTTTTTAGTCTAGAAAAGATGTTACACTCAAAATCCTTGAAATAGAGTTATTCACAGAAAAAAGTGTTTAAAAACCCAAAAGAATTCACTGAAAAGTAGTATTCAACTGTAAAACAGTTTTAAAGACAAGTGTTAAACCCTCAAGTTCAAGAATGTTTTAAAAGTTTTCTACCATGTATTTAAAATCCCACAAGTAAAAAGAAGGCCATTATAGGAAACAGCTAGAAATCATTTGTCATTCATTGCAAATACTAATGAATATCATAGAATTTGTGAAAACAAGTTTAAATACATCAAAATGTAAAATTTCTAGTCTAGAAAAGAAGTTATTTCACTACAAAATCCCTTGAATAGAGTTACTTCACAAGAAAAACAGGTTTCAAACCACAAGAATTCACTGAAAGGTAGTATTCAACTGAAAACAGTTGAAAGACAATTAATATAGCCTCTCAAGGGGTTCAGAGAAGAGTGTATAAAGTTGTTTCTACATGTGGTGAAGTCCCCCCAAGTAAAAAAAGAAGGGCCATTATGGGAAACAGCTAGAAAATCAGTAGTCAATTTAGAAAAATACCAATGAATAACAAGAATAGTGGAGAACAAGGGTAAAACATCAAAAAGTAATTTCTAGTAGAAAGGATGTTAACACAACCGAAATCCTTTAAATAGAGTTTTACTTCACAAGAAAACCAGTGTTTCAAACAAAAACCCAAAATTAAAAAATTTAAAAAAGTT
>JAULJE010000457.1:0-10430 GCA_030846915.1 Cnephaeus nilssonii
CCCCACCCCCTCCCCCCCTCCCCCCCCCCCAACGGGGGGCCTTAAAAATTTTTTTTTGGGGAGGGAAAACCGGCCCCCAAAGGGAAAATTCCCTGGAAGGCCCCCCCCCCCCTTTTTTTTCCCCCTTTTCCCCCCCCCCCCTTTTCCCCCCCCCTTTTTTTTTTTTCCCCCCCCTTCCCCCCCCTTAGGGATAAAAAAAATTTTTGGGGGAAAAAAAAGAGGAAAAACCCGGGCCCCAAAACCAAGGGTTTTTTTTTTTTTAAAAATTTTTTTTTTATTTATTTTTTTTTTTTTTTGGGGGGGGGGGGGTTTTTTTTTTTTTTTTTAAAAAGGGGGGGGGGGGGGAAAAAAAAACATAATTTAAAAAAAAATCACCCCCCGGAAAACCCCCCCCCCCCCCCGGGGAGGCCCCAAAAAAAAGGTACACCCTTGGGAAAAACCCCAGCAGGAAGAAATTTGGCCGGGGACACCCCGGGTGCTTTCCCAAAGGGGGTTGAAACCCCCGGTCCTGTTCCCTCAATTGAAACCCCTTTTCCCCCTTTCTTTTCTTCTTTTTCCCCCCCCCCCCCCCCCCCTTTTCTCTAAATTAAAAAAAAATTTTTTTTCAAAAATAGGTTTGTTTGCCCGGGGGGGTTTTCCTTCTTGTAGCTTTGCCCTTAAATTTTTTTTTCCCTTTTTTTGTTTTAAAATCATCTTTTCCCCCTTTTGCGTTTTTTTTTTTTTTTTTTTTTTTTTTGAAAAAAAGGGGGTAAATTTCGTGGTCTAACCCCCCCTTGTCCCCCCTTTTTTTTTTTCCCTTTCCCGGGGGCCCCTTTTGGGGGCCCTTTTTTTGGGCCCCTTTTTTTTTCCTTTTTTTAACCCCATTTTTTTGGTTTTTTTTAAATTTTTGGGTTTCTCATAATTTGGGCTTTTTTTGGGTTTTCCCGGGGTCCCCTGAGCAGGATATGTAAATGTGTTTGCACCACATGGAATTCACATCCAAATGGATGCAAACTATATGCAGTGTTTGAATAGCATTGGAAATCATGGTCCACATCGGAAACAGTGTAGAACTCGCTTGACAAACGTGGAATCACTGCTAAGGAGATTTCATGTAACGTATTTGACACATTTAAAATTCACATCTAAATGTCTGAAAACTATCTAAAATTGTTTGCGAGCATACAAAATCCCTGGTCAACATAGGAACAGTTGTAGGACTGTTGGGACAACTCTGGGAATCACTTCTAAAGTGCAGTAACATTGTACAACATTTTTGGAAAACCTTGAATTCATTCCAGATGGCAGGAACATTTGAAAAGTGTTTGAAACATTTTGGAAACATGGTAGCGTTCAAAGATGCGGAAAGGAAAATGTAAACGAGGGCAAAATTTAAACTCCACCTTCTTGGGGTTTTTGTGGAGCGAGCAGGCCTGAAAAATTCCCCTGACACACGGGGAGAGAGAGGAGGGGGCGGGGGGGGGGGGGGCACAGTTTTCTTTCCCTTAAGTGTCTCATGTGACCCGGCAAGCCCCCCTAAGGAGACCGTGGAAGAGCCAGAGAGGTGGGAAAAACTCCACGCTTTTTCATACTGGATTGAAAGGAGAGAGGCAATTGTGGAAAAGCCACTAAATAGGCGGGGAGGGGTAAAGGAGAGATGAGGGAGGCCCCTTCCCACAGATTCCTCTCTCTCGGCTGGCTTCCCCGGTTTCTTAAAACTGCCTGAGGTACCAAAAACGAGTCCCCTGTGCAGTCGTCATTTTCTTTCTTTCTTTCTTTCTTTCTTCTTTCTTTCTTTCTTTTTTTTTTCTTTTTTTTTTAAAATATTTTATTGATTTTTACAGAGAGGAAGAGAGAGGGATAGAGAGTCAGAAACATCGACGAGAGGAGAAACATCAATCAGCTGCCTCCTGCACACCCCCCCCCCTGGGGACGTGCCCGCAACCAAGGCACTGCCCCTTGACCGGAATCGAACCTGGGACCCCCGAGTCCGCAGGCTGCGCTTATCCACTGAGCCAAACGGTTTCGGCTCTTTCTTTCTTTCTTTCTTTCTTTTTCTTTCTTTCTTTCTTTCTTATTTTTTTGAACAAAAGGGGAAGAACGCTTCGCGTGGAAGTATTTCTGCGAGGGAAAGCCTGGCAGGACAGGACACAGGGTATGCGGGCCAGGACAGTCCATTGACCAGAAAATCCAAAGGATCTGTAGTGGCTCTGACTAGCGCCCTTCCTTTAAGAAACAGGAAGACAGGGCGTTTAGCTCGGGTGCCCCTCTCCTCCCCCAAACCCCCCACCCACCCACCACCACCACCACCACCACCACCCACCACCACGGGGGCCGACCAGCGGCACCTGAGTAGCGACTCCAGAGGTTTCCAGAATGAACCGAGTTCGGGAGCCGCAAAGCAGCAAGGAAAAGACGATATAAAAACGGCCGCCAGGTGGCGCCCGAAAACCAGCGAGGACGTCAGCGGGCCGGCTCCTGGGCCTTGGGCCCTCCTGGGAAAGGGGCCCCGCCACCCGCTATTGGGGCGGGGGGGGGGGGGGGGGGGCGGGGAAGGGGTTGTGGTGGGGTGTTTTGGCGGGTGTGTGAGTTTTGGCGGTGGCCGATCTCCTCTCGGACCCCCCCCTCCGCCGAACCCTGGGGGGGTGGCGGGTGGCGGGGGGGCGGGGCGGCGGGGCGTCCGCCACCCGGTGTTTCCCCAGATGGCCCGCGCGCTGGCCGCGGAAGGGGGACTGGAAAAAGTTTTTTTTTGGGGGGGGGGGGGGAGGCGGCGCGGGAGGGGGGGAGCGTGACAGAGGACCGAGAGGACGTCCCCAGAACACTCTTTTCGGCCCGGGACCCTAAACACCAAAACCCGGGGGACTTGAAAGCCTGAACGTGGCGAGTATTCACAGGGGAATCCTTTCTCTTTTTTCTTTTCCCCTTTCAGTTTCGTTTCTTTTTTTTTTTTAAATTTATTTTTGGGAAAATTGAATTTTGGGGGGAGAATGGGTTTAAATAAAAGGTACGGCTTTACAATGGAATAAAATAGGATAAAATAAAAGTGTACATACAAAAGGCTTTGCACTGTGGATGAAAAGGGGGCCACGGCAAACCCCGGCCCTGTGGGGCGCGGGCCCTGGTTTTGCAAACTCAGGCCCCTAAAGTGACCCCCCAGGCCGTTTGAATTAAAAAAAAAAGGAAAAAAAAAATATATATATTTAAAAAGAAAAAAAAGCAGTTCTAGTGGGAAAACCCCCCTGGGCCCCGGTACTTCCCTGAGAGAGAGACAGAAAACTTTGAACTTCTGGTAGGTAGCTGAGCCTTTGTGTTTCTATCCCTCTAGGCCCTTTTTTTTTTGGGACTAGTGAATGTAAAGATAATAGTCATTCCCCTTTTTCCCAGTGCCCTGGGGCCAGCCAGGGTCCCCCCCAGGCAGAGACCACAAATTCCCTCCTTGTAACTTTGTCTTGTTAATTTTGACCCCTTTACTATCATTTTAATTTTTTATCCCAATCATTCCTTTCCCCCCCCCCCCCCGCCCCCCCCCTTGCTTTCTCCCACCTCCCTATCTATCACCAGTGGATCCATGGAACCCCCTGGTGGTCAAAAATCGGAAAGGTGTGAGAAATGGTTTGAAAAACCCCTTCATTCTTCTTTTATGGGATTATAAAAATAGGTCAAAAACAGACATGCTTGCTTGTGGACTTTGGGGTTTGCTGTGCTGTGTTCTATGCAGAGGCAGGTTGCTCTTAAATCCTATGCGGGCGAGTAAGCTTACCCCTTACCCTGGCGGCCCGGCCGGCCTGGCCTGCAGACTTCGTTAGTAGGGTTTGGGAAAGGGCCCTTTTTTTTGGGTTTAATAGAAGCATTTTAAATTTCCCTTTAGATTTGTTCCAGCAATTGCCGCCAGTCTGGGTTAAAAAAAATATCACAAAAATTCTTTTCGGTTTGAATGTTTCTGGTTAATGGTTTGGATCCAAGAAAAACACACACACATCAACATACAACTGCGGTTGTATGTCATGTGGTTGTGGATTTTAGCATGACTCGCCTTTTGAATGACGAAAGTTGGGGGCGGGGGGAGGGGGGGCCCCCGGGTTTTGGGGTTTCAAATGAGGTGAATTGGGTGAGTCCTTTCCATGAAACGTACAAAAAACAATCTTTGGCCCTGGGCCGGGGTCAGTTTGGGTAGAACATTCCCTTTTTGCCCCTGTTGTGGGGTTTGTCCCCCCAAACAGGGCACATACGGAAGCAACAGAGCCCTGGCCCCTGTGGCTCGTTGGTTTTTGGGTCATCTCGTGCTTGAAAGGTCACCGATTCCTTGCTAGGGGGGAGAGGTGGTGGTATGGTTGGTATGGTGACATGGGTGGGGGACGAGTGACAGCGAGGCGGGGTGTCTGGGAACATGATGTTGTGAGTTGATATGGGGTAATAATATATGAGCGTAGAGTAGCAATACATAGAGCGAATATAATCGTATCAGCGAGCTAAGGGAAACATATTATGAGGTGAGTGTAGTGCTCTAAATCGTATAGAGGAGTATAGAATATGCAGTCGCAGCATATGGTCGCTCTGTAGGGGGGAGGCGGTGCAACATGAGTGTGGTGAGTGTGTATGTGTGGAGCACATGATTTGTCTGCTAGCTGAGATCAAACGTCGTACAGACACATTTAGTACGCGTGAACAGCAGTTACAGAGGCTGGAGTTCACTACGAGGGAACAACATAGTTCTTCATTTAGATAGGAGACTGAACGGGGCATCACGGGGATGTTGGACACTGAACGAGTCTAGGCAGAGGGACAGAGCTGGGAACTATACTGTAGATTCTAGGTGTGAGAGAGGGGCGGAGTAACAGGCATGAGACGCGCGAGAGGTGTGTTGCGAGGACACTTCTTTAATGGGGGCAACTCCGGTGTAGATAGGTGTCTGAATTTTATGCAGGCGATAGTTCAAGTGGAATACGCACTGAACACACTCACGGGTGGTGTTCATAGGAAGGGATGTCTTTTGCGAGAGATAGTCTCAGTGGAGGACAGGCGGATGTATCATACAAGTGTATTGAGAGATAGAGGTGTAGGATGGGGGGTGTGGGTGGGGGAGAGCGAATGGTGTTGGGGACCTCACTAGGGTGCTACGCGGGTCAGTGGTAGGGAGGAGCACAACAAGTGATGATGTGGGTGTCAAGGGTTGGGACGAGTGGACCAGATGATCGAACAGTGAGTGGTGTGGCTAGGATGTACAGGGTGTGGTAGATACACGTCTTGAGATGTATGAGTGTGAGACACACGGAGATATCAGATTGTTGAGAGGGAGACGAGATGGAGACACAGGAGCGTATAAGCGAGACTGACAACGTCTATGAGTCGTCAGAAGTAGAGACACCAGGCGGAGACACAGCATCTACAAGTATCCTATATCTAGTAGGAGAGGACACTCGGACGACGCGCGAGGGATCAATAGTATCTATGTGAGGTGGTTCTCTCTAGAACGGGTGGTCACAGGCATGCACTGTGGAGTTCACGCTTGGTCAGGATAGAGGGACATAGGTACAATCTCAACGTGAGGGCTCGAATGGGCAGGTACTCATCGTGAGGCGGAGAGTTTCGATACGCTTCACTGATTATGTTAATGTGAGCGTTAAGTAGAATCTATTGGTTTTTCTGAAACAGAGTATATAGTGGTTATCTCTACACATTAGGTATTCTAGATGGTCAGAGTTGGAGTGGGAGATGAGAGATATGATGGGGGAGAGTGGGACACTGGGGACGAGCGTACAGGACAGACATGGTGGCAGATCCAAGACGTGGTGTGGAGGTGAGCTAGTCTTTTATCGATGTGTTAGAGTAGTATCTCTGTGGGGTAGAGTGGAAGAGGGGGGGGGTATAGGGGAGGGAAGGAGTTTGAATCGGGTGAATCAGGTGACTATATAGAATTGATGAGGATGTTTGATAGATGGGGATGTTTGAGGATTGTACAAGTGTGTATTGAATGGGAGAGTAGTAAGGGGGTATGAGAGTGAGGAGGAAAGGTAGAAAAATATAATAGATGCAGGATGAGATATATAATTAGGATGGGAGTAGGTGGTGGGGTGTTAAAGATGAATGGAAAGGGGGGTGTTGTGGGGGGAAAACAATGTAGGAAATAATAAAGAAACCAGTCCCGCAACTCAATTCAGATTGGGTTGACAACGAGAGGAGGGTGTGGGTGTCGGGAGAGGACAGGGTTTGAGGGGGGACTTGACGTCCAGGAGTCCAAGGGCAAGGGAGTAAACTGGAGATCTCTGTGTCTTTTAGTTTCTCACCGAGAGGATAGATCATAGGTAGAGATGCGGACAATGAGTTGTCACCGGGAGGCCTGGTAAGGGATGATTATGATTCAATACACCCCAGTAGGTCAACTCACTGACCACGGCAGTCACAGTCTGCTCCAGTTGCCAGGTTTTATCTCATCCATCACCCCCCCCCACCCCCCCCCGCGGGGGCCCCCTCCCACACCCCGCACCTCCACAACTAGCCACCGTTCTCAAGTGTAAGCCATTCGACACGACAGACTCCCTTTTATATTCATCTTAATGTTTCTGGTGTGGTGAGGTGGATGAGATGGGGTCACGGGTTCTAGGTTGGATGATGGATGGATGGAACTGATGGATGGATAGATGGATATGTTGGATGGATAGTTAACATCCAAAGAACATTCAAATCCTGTGGAGGAGTTTCTGTTGAGTTACATTTGAGGCAATTGCTGGGAGGGAAGCAATTCTCAACATATTGGAAAAAAACGCGTCCCTCCTCCCCTCCCTCCACCCTCCCTCCCTAGCCCGCCCGCTCCGCGTCGCCTAACTCATCCACGGGTCAATCTCCTCAGTCTCATATCACAACATTCAACATGGTCATTTCACTCGCATGCCTAGAGCCTCCCATGTAAAAGAGAAGAAAATGCAGGACAGAACCTTGTTTTGAGCCCCACAGGCAGCACTGTGAATGAAGTGGTGGCGCGCACAATGTATACAGTCGTGAGTGGCATTTAGTCAACAACGTAAGGAAAATATTCCAACCTGTGAAGAATTTTTTCTTGAGTCGTCTGGAGCCAAACTGTCCACAAATGTCGCTCTGGCATCCTTGTCAGCAATTAACCCGGGAAGCACAATCTCCATGGTTGCCTGATATGTTCCAAAAAGGGCAATGTCGCCCCCACCCACCCCCCCCCGCTCATCCTATTTTAATATACACTCCAATCCTAATTGGAGACCGTGAACGTGGTGACATGAAAACCACTGGTGATATTCTACAGGAGTATCGGGAGAAAGCAAACAGTTTCAAATGATGGGAAGCGCGCGAATACTTCCTTGTAGCTAGGGGATGTAGCTAGTTCATAGTATCAATCTCCATGAACTCAGTACTATCATGACATCTGTCGGATTTCCCACCGTAGCTTGGGATTCCAGGGTCGCTGAAAAGATGGAACACATCACCTTTGAGATTTCAAATAGACGTGTGATCAATACGAATTCAAAAGAAGGAAAGCAGATAGGCAGGCTCTAGTCAGGGAAGAAGCCCGGCCCTAGGACCCGGATCACCCACACCCCAAACTGATTTTAGTCTGTACAATCCACCTACGCTTGGCCTCCCCTGAGCTTGTCCTCTCATTGGGCAAACCTTTGTTGACTCTAAAGTCCTGACCCGACCCCCGGGAGGAGTTGTGATTAAAAAATCCAGCTAAGGAGTGTTGAATGTAAACTGTAGGCTTATCAGGAGGTTCAAAGGAGGTCTGTGCTTACCTACCATTAAAATAAAACAAACCAAGAAAGATATCAAAGTCAAACAACACACCTCTCTTGGACTGGAGTGGAGACAGTTCCTTGCATCTGTCACAAGAGGGTCATACTGCCGTGGTGATGAGGCCAGGGGTTCGGCGAACAGGGGGATATTTTCTATCCACCTTCAGGGGTATAATGAAAAGGACACATTCCATAGACAGTAATATTGGGGTGGGTGTGGGGTGGGTGGCTGCATTGAAAAGGCACGACCCGCTTTTTTCCTTTCAACAGCATGTACATCAAGTGAATTCATGGTTAGCATCTGGAACCAGCCATTACTGTCTATGAGTTCTCCTCCCTCCTTCCTTCCTCCTCCTCCTCCTACCTCCTCCTACCTCCTCCTCCCCACCACCACCCGCCCCCCCCTCTGCAGCAGCAGCAGAGGGGCTGTTTGTTTCCAAGTTTTTGTTGATATCAGGTGTAAGGACAACTGTATGTACTTATGTAATGTATGTATGTAGGTATGTATACCCTGTGCAGTGGAGCCCAAGGAGAGTAGAGGAGGGGGAGCACAGGAAGGGAGAGAAGGAGGAAAGGAGAGAGGGAGGGAGGGAGGAGGGAGGGAGGTGAGGGAGGAGGGAGGGAGGGAAGCAGGGGAAGCGAGGATAGTATGGCACAATTAACATTCTGGGACCACGAGTAATACGACACCACCTGGGCATGGGTATTTATTCTGAGAGTCTCTATAGGGGTTTTTTTTTTGGTTTTTGTGGTGGGTTTTTTTTTTTATTTTTTTTTTTGCCCTGTTTTCACCGAATTGCGCCACCAATATCGCAAAAACCCACCCGTGGTGAAGTTAAAATCAGAAATCACCACCACACAAGAAAAAGGAGTACTGATCTGACTGCAAGGCTCTAGTAGTGTAGGTCCGCCCGCACGTCTTTGACACTTGGCAGAGCACTGAAAAGCCCTCGAGGCAAGGGGAGAGCACAGTCGAAAGCTCGGGACGATTATGAAAGAGGAGGGTGTGTCTACCATCTTTCCACTAGTATTGCACGAGGTCGCGGATGCATCTATTTGCTACGCACCACCCTCCCCACCACCGCCGCCCCCACGCGCCCCGCCCCCGGCCCTCCCCGACCCCCTGCCTTGGAACAAAGTGTAGGGGGGTCTGTCGGGGTGGGTCCCCCCTCGATTTGTTTAAAGGGTTAGACAAAAACGTCGGGTTTGCAGTCAGGTGTAGTGCATGACCAAGAACGGAGCGGGTGAGTCTATCGGCCGTCACCCAATCCCAGACTCCGCCAGGGTGGAGCTAGGAACGCAGGGTCGCACTCCGGCCCGCTTGGGGTGGAGGGCAGGGGAGGCGTTAAAAGCGTCTCTCCCGTCTCTCTCTCTCTTCTCTCCCTCGCTGTACTTCCTCTCTCTCTCTCACCTCTCCTCTCTCTCTCTCCTAGCACATTCAAGAGAAGTAGCGAGTCACTACCCATGCGATGCGGCTGATGGGCTGAGTCCGTGTAGGAATTTCCTTGAAGCGAACGCACGGCCCTCATCTGGCCGCGCCGCCAATCGCTCAACGCCAAACGCCGCCCTGGAAACATCCCATAAAGGGAAGATAGTAATAGAAATAGGAAACTGTAAGCATAGCAACACGTGTTTTCGGGGGGTTTGTGCCTTTTAGAGACAGATAAATGCATAATGCTGTGATAAGCTTGCAACTTCACCAGTGCCATTGTAAGCTTATGTAAATGTGGAAACATGATAAGAATGTACTATTTATATGCGGGCTGTACATTAAAATGAATAAACGAATGGAAGAACCAAAGGAACCAACGCACGAACAACTAATGAGTGAGTGAATGAAATAATGAAGAATAAATAATAAATAAATAATAAAATAAGTAAAGAAATAAATAAATAAATAAATAAAATAAATAAATAAATAAATTTAATCTTTATTTCCTGTGGTTCCGGCCCCCTTGGTCTTCAACCACGTCATCTCATCTTGCTCCACCCACCGCGCCGCCCAACTACCTTCATCTTTAATCGCTCCTCCTCAACTGCACAGACAACTGGCAACCCAATCACGCTAAGCACTGCCAGAAACCAACAACAAATCACCACAGTGCACGGGCATCTGGTCGACCCCCCCACGTCCTCACCTCGCGGAGGAACCAATCCCCTGCACGGGCTTCTGAGGCGTAGAACCCCCGCCTCCCTCGCGGAGGACCCGCGTCCCGCATCGGGCTTCTGGTCGACCCACGCCTCCCTCGCACAAGACCTTCCCGAGTCCTCCGGCACGGGCTGCCTGAGTCGACCCACCACGCCTCCCTCGCGGAAGACCCGAGTCGCCCGCACGGGCCTTCTGTGAGTCCGACACCACGCCTGCGACCAGTCGCGAAGACCCGAGTCACCGCCTCACGGGCCTCCCGTGTTTTGTTGTGTTGGTCGTTTTTTTTTTTTACGGGAGTGCTGAGTAGCGAACCAGGGATTTCTACGAGAAAAAAAAGAGAGGAGGACTGCCGGCCCTTGCCCCCCTGGGAAAAGGGGCCGCGGGCCAGGGGGCCGCCGCCCAGTCCCGCCTCTCCGGCCGTTCCCCGTCCCAGTCCGTGGCCCCGAAGGCCCGGGCGGGAGTAATTCGCAGGAAGAAGGGGCGACGGCCCGGCCGCGCGTGCGCGAGAGGAAAGCACTCACGGTCACGCCGACGGACGAAAA
>JAULJE010000458.1:0-10397 GCA_030846915.1 Cnephaeus nilssonii
AAAGGAAAAAAAGGGCCCATTATGGGAAAAAAGCAGAAATCAGTAGTAAATTTGGGAATACTAAAAATAACAGAAAAGTTTGAGAACAAGTGTAAAAGCATCAAAAAGTAAGTTCTATTTTGAAAAAGGGTGTTTTTAAAACTCAAAATCTTGAAAAAGAGTTACATAAAAAAAACCGTGTTTAACCCCCAGAATTCAGAAAAAAAGGGATTCAACTGTAAAAAAACTTTAAAAAACAGTTTTTAAAAGCTTCGCAAGTCCCGAGAAAAGGGGTATAAAGTTGTTTCTCATGTGTGAAGTCCCCCAAGTGAGCAGAAGGCCCTTTAAGGAAACAGCTTGAAATCGTAGTAATTCAGAGAAAACTAATGAAAATATAAATTTTTGAGAACAAGTGGAAAACCCTCAAAATGAATTTCTAGGTAAAAGGATGTTGTACATGAAGAAATCCCTTTAAAATAGGTAAATTCACATGAAACCCCTGTTTAAAACCCCGGGGTTCACTGAAAAGTTTTTTCCCCCCTGTAAAACTTGAAAGAAAATTTTTATAGTTCCAAATTCAGAGAAGATTATAAAGTTTTTTCTTTCATGTGGTGAAGTTTCCCACAAGAAAAAGAAGGCCCATTATGGAAAAGCTAAAATCTTAGCTTCAGAGCAAATACTAAAGAATATAACAGAATAGGAGAGAAAATGTAAAAACACCCAAAAAGTAAGTCCTAGTCTGGGAAAGGATGTTTTAACTGCAAAAACTTGAAATAGAGTTGTTCACATAAACCAGTGTTTTAACCAAAAGGGAAATTTCCCAAAAATAGTTTTAAGTAAAATTGAAAGACAAGTGTTTGGTTCAAATCCCCGAGAAATGTTAAAGTTGTTTCTACTGTGGTGAAGTCCCAAGTGAAGAAGGGCCCCTTATGGGGAAAAACTAGAAATCAGTATTCAAAGAAATATAATGAAAACGAATTGTTTTAGAACAAAAGGTAAAAGACAAACAAAATGTAAGCTATTTTAGAAGGTGTTTACACACAAAACCTTGAAATAGAGTTAAACACATAAAACAGGTTTAACCCCCGAATTTACGAAAGTATTTTAAATGTAAAAAAAGTTTAAAGACAAGTTTTATAGCTTCCCAAGTCCAGGGGGTGTATAAGTTGTTTTACATGTGGGGAAGTCCCACAAGAAAAGGGAGGGAAAGGCCCCCTTTTTAGGAAAAGCTGAAATCAGAGTAATTCAGAGGAAATACTAATGAAAATCAAAAATTTGGGAGAAAAAGGGAAAACATAAAAAAGTAAGTTTTAGGTAGAAAGGATGTTGTACACTGCAAAATCCTTGAAAAGAGTTGTTCACATGAAACCATGTTTCAAACCACCGAATTTTGAAAAAATAGTATTTACTTAAAAATTTAAAGACAAGTGTTTTAAACTTCCAAGTCCAAAAAAGAGGTATAAAGTGTTTTAATTTTTTTGAAGTCCCACAAGAGGAAAAAAGGCCCTTTTTTGGAAACAGCAGAAATCAGTATAATTTGAGGAAATACTAATGAATAACAGAAATAGTGAGGAAAAAAATGTAAAAAACATCAAAATGTAAGTCTTGTCTAGAAAGGTGTTGTACACTGCAAAATCCTTTAAATAGAGTTAGTTCACATGAAAAAGTGTTTCCAACCCCGGGAATTTCCTGAAAAGTAGTTTACTGTAAAACGTTGAAAGACAAGTTTTATATACTTCACAAGTTAGAGAAGGTATAAAGTTGTTTTACATTGGAAGTCCCACAAGTAACCCGAAGGGGGCCCCTTATAGGAACGCAAAAAGCATTTGAAAACAAGAAATACTAATGAATATACGAATAGTGAGAGAAAAAGGTAAAGGGCACAAAAAGAAGTCTCTAGTCTGAAGGATGTTTACACGCAAAATCCTTGAAAATGAATTAGTTCACATGAAACCAGTGTTTAAACCCCCGGGAAATTTACTGAAAAGAGTATTCAACTGTAAAAAGTTTAAAGAAATGTGTATTGCTTCCAAGTCCCGAGAGAAATGTATAAAATTTTCTAATGTGGTGAAGTCCCCAAGTAGAAGAAGGCCCCTTATGGAAAAAAGCTAGAAATTCAGTAGTAAATTTAGAGGAAAAAAATAATAATATCACAGAATTGTTTGAGAACAAGTGTAAAAACATAAAATGTAAATTTTATTCTAGAAAAGGGTGTTTTTACATCAGAAATCCCTTTAAATAGGTTAACACAGAAAACAGTGTTTCAACCCCCCGAAAAAGTAGTATTCAACTGTAAAACAGTTGAAAGACAAGTGTGTATAGCTTCTCAAGTTCGAGAAGAGTGTATAAAGTTGTTTCTACATGTGGTGAAGTCCCACAAGTGAAAAGAAAAACCCCTTTTGGAAACACTACAAAAACAGTAGTCATTCAGAGCAAAAACTAAAGAATAAAAGGGAAAAGTGAGAGAACAATGTAAAGACCCAAAAATGTAAGTTTGTCTGGGAAAAGGGTGTTTTTTCACTGGGAGAAACCTTTAAATAAGTTAGTTTCAAAGAAACCATGTTTCAAACCAAAAGAATTCCCGAAAAGTAGTATTTAACTGTAAAAAAAATTTGAAAGACAAGGTTAAGTTCACAGTCCAGAGAAGTGTAAAAATTTTTTTACATGTGGTGAAGCCCCAAGAGAGCGAAGGCCCCTTTTAAACAGCTAGAAATCAGTAGTAATTCAAAAAGGGAAAATACTAAAAGAAATATCACAGAATTGTTGAGAAAAAGTGTAAAAGACTCAAAAAGTAAGTTTCTATTTTGAAAGGAGTTAACCTACAGAAAACCTTGAAATAGAGTTACATCACAAGGAAACAGTTTTTCAAACCCCTGAATTCATGAAAAGTGTATTCAAGTAAAACAGTTGAAAGAAAGTTTATATAGCTTCCCAAGTCCCGGGGGGTGTATAAAGTTGTTTCTAAAATTGGCGAAGCCCCCCAAGTGAGCAGAAGGCCCTTTTTTTAGGAAACAGCTAGAAATCAGTGTAATTCAGAGGAAATACTAATGAATACATGAATTTTGGGAAAAAGTAAAACCATAAAAATGTAAGTTTCTAGGGTAGAAAGGATGTTGTACACTGCAGAAAATCCCTTTAAATAGAGTTAGTTCACATGAAACCAGTGTTTTTAAACCCCCCAGAATTCCTGGAAAAGTAGTATTTAACTGTAAAAACGTTGAAAGACAAGTTTTTTTTAAAAGCTTCACAAGTCCAGAGAAAAGTGTTATAAAGTTGTTTATACATGTGGTTTAAGTCCCACAAGTAGAGCAGAAGGCCCTTATAGGAAACAGCTAGAAATCAGTAGTAATTCAGAGGAAATACTAATGAATATCACAGAATAGTGAGAGAACAAGTGTAAAAACATCAAAATGTAAGTCTTAGTCTAGAAAGGATGTTGTACACGCACAAATCCTTGAAATAGAGTTAGTTCACATGAAACCATGTTTCAAACCACCGGAATTCACTGAAAAGTTAGTATTCCACTGTAAAAACAGTTGAAAGACAAGTGTTATAGTTCACAAGTTCAGAGAAAGTGTATTAAAGTTGTTTCTACATGTGGTGAAGTCCACAAGTAACAGAAGGCCCATATAGGAACGCAAGAAACATAGTAATTCAGAGCAAATACTAATGAATATCACAGAATAGTGAGAGAAAAAAGTGTAAAAGACATCAAATGTAAGTCTCTAGTCTAGAAAGGATGTTGTACACTGCACAAATCCTTGAAATAGAGGGTTTGTTCACATGAAACCAGTGTTTCAACCACCGGAATTCACTGAAAAGTATTTCAACTGTAAAAACAGTTGAAAGACAAGTTTATAGCTTCCAAGTCCCGAGAAAGTGTTTTAAAGTGTTTCTACATGTGGTGAAGTCCCCAAGTAGAGCAGAAGGCCCCCTTATAGGAAACAGCTAGAAATCATTTGTAATTCGAGGAATACTAATGAATATCAAGAATGTTTTAGAACAAGTGTAAAAGACATCAAAAAGTAAGTTTCTATTTAAAAAAAGGGTTAAAAACTCAAAATCCTTAAATAGAGTTACACAAAAACAGTGTTTTTAACCCCCGATTTATGAAAAGTAGTATTAACTGTAAAACAGTTTTAAAAAAGTTTATAAGCTTCCCCAAGTCCAGAGAAAATGTATAAAGTTTTTCTACAGTGTGAAGTCCCAAAAAAAAAAAAAAAAAAAAAAAAAAAAAAAAAAAAAAAAAAAAAAAAAAAAAAAAAAAAAAAAAAAAAAAAAAAAAAAAAAAAAAAAAAAAAAAAAAAAAAAAAAAAAAAAAAAAAAAAAAAAAAAAAAAAAAAAAAAAAAAAAAAAAAAAAAAAAAAAAAAAAAAAAAAAAAAAAAAAAAAAAAAAAAAAAAAAAAAAAAAAAAAAAAAAAAAAAAAAAAAAAAAAAAAAAAAAAAAAAAAAAAAAAAAAAAAAAAAAAAAAAAAAAAAAAAAAAAAAAAAAAAAAAAAAAAAAAAAAAAAAAAAAAAAAAAAAAAAAAAAAAAAAAAAAAAAAAAAAAAAAAAAAAAAAAAAAAAAAAAAAAAAAAAAAAAAAAAAAAAAAAAAAAAAAAAAAAAAAAAAAAAAAAAAAAAAAAAAAAAAAAAAAAAAAAAAAAAAAAAAAAAAAAAAAAAAAAAAAAAAAAAAAAAAAAAAAAAAAAAAAAAAAAAAAAAAAAAAAAAAAAAAAAAAAAAAAAAAAAAAAAAAAAAAAAAAAAAAAAAAAAAAAAAAAAAAAAAAAAAAAAAAAAAAAAAAAAAAAAAAAAAAAAAAAAAAAAAAAAAAAAAAAAAAAAAAAAAAAAAAAAAAAAAAAAAAAAAAAAAAAAAAAAAAAAAAAAAAAAAAAAAAAAAAAAAAAAAAAAAAAAAAAAAAAAAAAAAAAAAAAAAAAAAAAAAAAAAAAAAAAAAAAAAAAAAAAAAAAAAAAAAAAAAAAAAAAAAAAAAAAAAAAAAAAAAAAAAAAAAAAAAAAAAAAAAAAAAAAAAAAAAAAAAAAAAAAAAAAAAAAAAAAAAAAAAAAAAAAAAAAAAAAAAAAAAAAAAAAAAAAAAAAAAAAAAAAAAAAAAAAAAAAAAAAAAAAAAAAAAAAAAAAAAAAAAAAAAAAAAAAAAAAAAAAAAAAAAAAAAAAAAAAAAAAAAAAAAAAAAAAAAAAAAAAAAAAAAAAAAAAAAAAAAAAAAAAAAAAAAAAAAAAAAAAAAAAAAAAAAAAAAAAAAAAAAAAAAAAAAAAAAAAAAAAAAAAAAAAAAAAAAAAAAAAAAAAAAAAAAAAAAAAAAAAAAAAAAAAAAAAAAAAAAAAAAAAAAAAAAAAAAAAAAAAAAAAAAAAAAAAAAAAAAAAAAAAAAAAAAAAAAAAAAAAAAAAAAAAAAAAAAAAAAAAAAAAAAAAAAAAAAAAAAAAAAAAAAAAAAAAAAAAAAAAAAAAAAAAAAAAAAAAAAAAAAAAAAAAAAAAAAAAAAAAAAAAAAAAAAAAAAAAAAAAAAAAAAAAAATGTGGGGAAGTCCCCCAAGTAAAGAAGGCCCATTATAGGAACGCAAGAAACATAGTAATTCAGAGCAAAATACTAAAAGAATATCACAGAATAGTGAGAGAACAAATGTAAGACATCAAATGTAAGTCTCTAGTTAGAAAGGATGTTGTACACCCGCACAAATCCTTGAAATAGAGTTAGTTCACATGAAAACCAGTGTTTAACCACCGGAATTCACTGAAAAGTAGTATTTAAACTGTAAAAACGTTGAAAGACAAGTTTTATAGCTTCCAAGTCCCGAGAAAGTGTATAAAGTGTTTCTTTCATGTGGTGAAGTCCACAAGTAGAGCAGAAGGCCCCCTTATAGGAAACAGCTAGAAATCAGTAGTAATTCAGAGGAAATACTAATGAATATCACAGAATGTTTTAGAAACAAGTGTAAAAGACACAAAATGTAAGTTTCTATTCTAGAAAGGATGTTACACTACAGAAATCTTGAAATAGAGTTACATACAGAAAACAGTGTTTCAACCACAGAATTCACTGAAAAGTAGTATTCAACTGTAAAACAGTTGAAAGACAAGTTTATATAGCTTCGCAAGTCCAGAGAAGAGTGTATAAAGTTGTTTCTACATGTGGTGAAGTCCCACAAGTAGAGCAGAAGGCCCTTTATAGGAAAAAAGCTAGAAACAGTAGTAATTCGAGGAAAAAACTAATGTAATATCAAGAATTGTGGAGAAACAAGTGGAAAACCCTCAAAATGTAAGTTTCTAGGCTAGAAAGGATGTTGTTACACTAAGAAACCTTGAAATAGAGTATTTCACATGAAACCAATGTTTAAACCCACGGGAATTCATGAAAAGTAGTATTCCACTGTAAACAGTTGAAAGACAAGTTTATAAGATTCACAAGTTCAGAGAAGAGTATATAAATTTTTCTTTCATGTGGTGAAGTCCACAAGTATACCAGAAGGCCCATTATGGAACAGCTAAAATCAGTATATTCAGAGCAAATACTAATGAATATCAAAGAATAGTGAGAGAAACAAGTGAAAAGACATCAAAATGTAAGTCCCTAGTCTAGAAAGGATGTTGTACACTGCACAAATCCTTAAATAGAGTTAGTTCACATGAAACCAGTGTTTAAACCACCGAATTCACTGAAAAGTAGTATTAACTGTAAAACAGTTGAAAGACAAGTGTGTTATGCTTCTCAAAGTTAGAGAAGAAGTGTATAAAGTTTGTTTTCTACATGTGGTGAAGTCCACAAGTAGAAAAGAAAGGCCATTATGGGGAAACAGCTAGAAATCAGTAGTCATTCAGAGCAAATACTAAGAATTTTAACAAAAATTTGTGAGAGAAAAATGTAAAAGACACCAAATGTAATTTTTCTGGGAAAAAAAGTTTTACACTGCAAAATCTTTAAATGGTTAGTTCACAGAAACAGTGTTTCAAACCACGAATCCTGAAAAGTAGTATTTAACTGTAAAAAAATTTGAAAGACAAGTTTATAGCTTCCAAGTCCAGAGAAGAGTGTTAAAGTTGTTTCTACATTGGTGAAATCCCACAAATGAGCAGAAAGGGCCCATTATAGGAAACACTGAAATCATAGTAAATTTAAGAATACTAATGAATTCACAGAATTTTTGAGAACAAGGTAAAAAAACATCAAAATTAAGTTTTTATTTTAGAAGGATGTTTACACCAAAATCCCTTTAATAGAGTTCTCACAAGAAAACAGTGTTTTTAACCACCGAAATTTATGAAAAGTATATTCACGAAAACATTGAAAGACAATTTTTATAGCTTCCAAGTCAAGAGGATGTATAAAGTTGTTTTCCATGTGGGGGTCCCCCAAGTAAAGAAGGGCCCTTTTTGGAAACAGTAGAAAACAGTGTAAACAGAGGAAATCTAATGAAAATAAGAATTGGGGAGAAAAATGGGAAAACCAAAAAATGTAAGTTTCTAGGCTAAAAAAAGGTGTTGTACACTGCAAAAACTTGAAAAAGAGTTAGTTCAATGAAACCCGTTTTCAAACCACCAGAATTTCCCGAAAAGTAGTATTTAACTGTAAAAAACTTGAAAAGACAAGTGTATATGCTTCACAAATCCAGGAAAGTGTATAAAATTGTTTTTACATTTGGGGAAGTCCACAAGTAGAGCAGAAGGCCCATTATAGGAAACATAGAAATCAGTAGTAATTCAGAGCAAATACTAATGAATATCACAGAATAGTGAGAGAACAAGTGTAAAAGACATCAAAATGTAAGTTCTAGCTAGAAAGGATGTTGTACACTGCAGAAATCCTTGAAATAGAGTTAAATTCACATGAAACCAGTGTTTCAAACCACCGGAATTCACTGAAAAGTAGTATTCACTGTAAAACAGTTGAAAGACAAGTTTATATAGCTATCTCACAGTCAGAGAAGAGTGTATAAAGTTGTTTCTACATGTGGTGAAGTCCCACAAGTAACAGAAGGCCCATTATAGGAAACAGCTAGAAATCAGTAGTCATTCAGAGCAAATACTAATGAATATCAAGAATTAGTGAGAGAACAAGTGCAAAAGACATCAAAATGTAAGTCTCTAGTCTAGAAAGGATGTTGTACACTGCAAAATCCTTGAAATAGAGTTAGTTCACATGAAACCAGTGTTTAAACCACAGAATTCACTGAAAAGTAGTATTCAACTGTAAAACAGTTGAAAGGACAAGTGTTATATAGCTTCAAGTCAGAGAAGAGTGTATAAAGTTGTTTCTACATGTGGTGAAGTCCCACAAGTAGAGCAGAAAGGCCTTATAGAAACAGCTAGAAATCAGTAGTAATTCAGAGGAAATACTAATGAATATATACGAATTAGTGAGAGAACAAGTGTAAAAGACATCCAAAATGTAAGTTCTAGTCTAGAAAGGATGTTTGTACACTGAAGAAATCTTGAAATAGAGTTAAGTTCACATGAAACCAGTGTTTAAACCACCGGAATTCACTGAAAAGTAGTATTCAACTGTAAAACAGTTGAAAGACAAGTTTATAGTTCACATGTTCAGAGAAGAGATGTATAAAGTTGTTTCTACATGTGGTGAAGTCCCACAAGTAACAGAAGGCCCATTATAGGAAACAGCTAGAAATCAGTACGTCATTACAGAGCAAATACTAATGAATATCAAAGAATAGTGAGAGAACAAGTGTAAAAGACATCAAAATGTAAGTCTCTAGTCTAGAAAGGATGTTGTTACACTGCACAAATCCTTGAAATAGAGTTAGTTCACATGAAACCAGTGTTTTAAACCACGAATTCACTGAAAAGTAGTATTCAACTGTAAAACAGTTGAAAGACAAGTGTGTATAGCTTCCAAGTCAGAGAAGATGTATAAAGTTGTTTCTACATGTGGTGAAGTCCCACAAGTAGAAAAGAAGGCCCATTATAGGGAAACAGCTAGAAATCAGTAGTCATTCAGAGAAATACTAATGAATATCACAGAATAGTGAGA
Organism: Cnephaeus nilssonii; assembly: GCA_030846915.1. Taxonomy (NCBI): domain Eukaryota; kingdom Metazoa; phylum Chordata; class Mammalia; order Chiroptera; family Vespertilionidae; genus Cnephaeus; species Cnephaeus nilssonii. The sequence goes on from JAULJE010000458.1 coordinate 8,958, forward strand.
GAACAAGTGTAAAAGACATCAAAATGTAAGTCTCTAGTCTAGAAAGGATGTTGTACACTGCACAAATCCTTGAAATAGATTTTGTTCACATGAAACCAGTGTTTAAACCACCGGAATTCACTGAAAAGTAGTATTTAACTGTAAAAACGTTGAAAGACAAGTTATATAGCTTCAACAAGTCCAGAGACAGGTTTTAAAGTTGTTTCTACATGTGGTGAAGTCCCACAAGTAGAGCAGAAGGCCCATTATAGGAAACAGCTAAGAAATCAGTAGTAATTCAGAGAAATACTAATGAATATCACAGAATTGTTGAGAGAACAAGTGTAAAAGACATCAAAATGTAAGTTTCTATCTAGAAAGGATGTTTAACACTACAGAAAATCCTTGAAATAGAGTTACATCACAAGAAAACAGTGTTTTCAACCCCAGAAATTCACTGAAAAGTAGTATTCAAAACTGTAAAAACAGTTGAAAGACAAGTTTATATAGCTTCTCAAGTCAGAGAAGAAATGTATAAAGTTGTTTCTACATGTGGTGAAGTCCCACAAGTAGAAGAAGGCCCATTTATAGGAAACAGCTAGAAATCAGTAGTAATTCAGAGGAATACTAAAAGAATTTATAGAATTTGTGAGAACAAGTGAAAACCATCAAAATGTAAGTTTCTGCTAGAAAGGATGTTGTTTCATTTAAGAACCCGAAATAGAAATTTTGTTCACATGAAACCAGTGTTTAAACCACAGAATCACTGAAAAGTAGTATTACTGTAAAACTTTGAAAGACAATTGTTAGCGTTCCAAGTTCCCGAGAAGAATGTATAAAGTTGTTTCTTCATGTGGTGAAGTCCCACAAGTTTGAAAGAAGGCCCATTATGGAAACAGCTAGAAATCAGTAGTAAATTTAGAGGAAATACTAATGAATAACAGAATAGTGAGAGAAAAAAAGTAAAGCATCAAAATGTAAGTTCTATCTGAAAGGATGTTATATCAAAATCCTTGAAATAGAGTTATTCCAGAAAAACCCGTGTTTTTCCCCCAAATTTTCCCGAAAAGTAGTATTTAAACTGTAAAACATTGAAAGCAAGTTTTATTGTTCCCAAATTTTTGGAAAAATTAAAGTTTTTCTACTGGGGAAGTCCACAAGTAGAAAAGAAGGCCCTTATGGGGAAAAAGCTAGAAATCAGTAGTAATCAGAAAATACTAATGAATATAAAGAATTGGGGGAAAAAATGAAAAACATAAAATTAAGTTCTAGTAGAAAGGATTTTTACACGCACAAAACCTTGAAAAAGATTAGTTCCCTGAAAAACCGTGTTTTAAACCAGGAATCCTGAAAAGTAAATATTTTAAATTAAAAACGTTGAAAGAAAGTTTTTTATAGCTTCACAAGTCCAGAGAAGAGTGTTAAAATTGTTTCTCAGTGGGAAGTCCCACAAGTAAGCAG
>JAULJE010000459.1:0-10344 GCA_030846915.1 Cnephaeus nilssonii
GAGGGGCAGTTGGGGGCAACCAGGCTGGCAAGGGGGGACAGTGAGGGGCGAGCAGGCCAGCAGGGGGGCAGTTAGGGGTGATCAGGCAGGCAGGCAGATGAGTAGTTAGGAGCCAGTAGTCCCAGATTGTGAGAGGGATGTTTGATTGCCAGTTTAGGCCCGATCTGAGGGGTCCTGGATTGGAGAGGGTGCAGGCTGGGTTGAGGGGACACACACACACACACACACACACACACACACCCCGTGCATGAATTTCATGCACCAGTCCTCTAGTCCTATATAATAAGAGAGGAATATGCTCATTATTTGTTACGCCCTGAGTCATAATGACTTACCGCGCATAATGACCGGATCACGGATCTGCAGGAGGGTGGGGGAGCAGAGGGAAACAGGAGGGGGCAGGGAAGCAAGCTATGAGGGGTGGAGAAAGGAGGGAGGAGGGGGGCAGGGGAGCTACAGGAGTGTGGCAGAGATCCACTGGCACATGGATTTGTGCACAGGGCTACTAGTTATAAATAAATCTGTTTGGAATATTTGCGTTCAGTTATCTTCATAGATATGTATTTTACTAATCAAACTGTTGCAGTGTAGGTGAATGTTTCACATTTTAACTTATGCAGAACTGTGTTTTATTTTTTTTTTTTATTTATTTTTTTTTCAATTTTTTTATTAAGGTATTATATGTGTACATATCTTACCATTGCCCTCCCCACACCCCCCTCCCATATATGCCCCCACCCCCCAGAGTTTTGCATCCATTGGTTATGCTTATATGCATGCATACAAGTCCTTTGATTGATCTCTTATCTCCCCCACCTCTCCCTAACCTTCCCCTTGTAATTTGACAGTCTGTTTGATGCTTTACTGTCTCTGTATCTATCTTTTTGTTCAAGATTATAATGTTCTTTATTATCCATAAATGAGTGAGATCATGTGGTATTTTTCTTTCATTGACTGACTTATTTCACTTAACATAATGTTCTCCAATTCCTCCCAGGTTGCTGCAAATGATGAGAATTCCTTCTTTTTTATGGCAGCATAGTATTCCATTGTGTAGATGTACCACAGTTTTCTGATCCAGTCATCTGCTGACGGGCACCTAGGCTGTTTCCAAATCTTAGCTATGGTGAATTGTGCTGCTATGAACATAGGGGTGCATATATCCTTTCTAATTGGTGTTTCTAGTTTCTTCGGATATATTCCCAGGAGTGGGATTACTGGGTCAAATGGGAGTTCCATTTTCAGTTTTTTGAGGAAACTCCATACTGTTCTCCACAGTGGCTGCACCAGTCTGCAATCCCACCAGCAGTGCACGAGGGTTCCTTTTTCTCCGCATCCTCGCCAACACTTGTCGTTTGTTGATTTGTTGATGATAGCCATTCTGACAGGTGTGAGATGGTACCGCATTGTTGTTTTGATTTGCATCTCTCGGATAATTAGTGACGTTGAGCATGTTTTCATGTGTCTCTTGGCCTTCCTTCTGTCTTCTTTTGAAAAGATTCTATTTAGGTCTGTTGCCCATTTTTTTATTGGATCATTTATCTTCCTTTTATTAAGTTGTATAAGCTGCCTGTAGATGTTGGAGATTAAACCTTTATCAGTGATGCCATTTGCAAATATGTTCTCCCATGCAGTGGGCCTTCTTGTTGTTTTGTTGATGGTTTCTTTTGCTGTGAAAAAGCTTTTTATTTTGATGTAGTCCCATTTGTTAATTTTCTCTTTAGCTTCCATTGCCCTAGGGGCAGTGTCAGTGAAGAATTTCTTTTGGCATATGTCTGACATTTTGCTGCCTGTGGATTGCTCTAGTATTTTTATGGTTTCCCGTCTTATGTTTAAGTCCTGTATCCATTTTGAGTTTATTTTTGTGTATGGCGTAAGTTGGTGATCAAGCTTCATTTTTTTGCATGTATCTGTCCAATTTTCCCAACACCATTTATTGAAGAGACTGTCTTTATTCCATTGTATGTTCATGCCTCCTTTGTCAAATATTAATTGAGCATAGTGGTTTGGGTCAATATCTGGATTCTCTATTCTGTTCCATTGATCTATATGTCTGTTCTTGTGCCAGTACCAGGCTGTTTTGAGAACAGTGGCTTTGTAATACAGCTTGAAATCTGGTATTGAGATCCCTCCTACTTTATTCTTCTTTCTCAGGATTGCTGTGGCTATTCGGGGTCTTTTTTTATTCCAGATGAATTTTTGGAGAGTTCTTTCAAGGTCTGTGAAATATGCTGTTGGTATTTTAATGGGGAGTGCATTGAATCTATAGATTGCTTTGGGTAGTATGGACATTTTAATGATGTTGATTCTACCAATCCATGAACATGGTATGTTCTTCCATCTGTTTACGTCTTCCTCTATCTCTTTTTTCAGTGTCCTGTAGTTTTCCGTGTATAGGTCTTTTACCTCCTTAGTTAAGTTTATTCTTAGGTATCTTAATTTTTTTGGTGCGATGGTAAATGGGATTGCCTTTTTAGTCTCTCTGTCTGTAAGTTCACTATTGGTGTATAGAAAGGCCATAGATTTCTTGGCGTTAATTTTGTATCCTGCTACATTGCCGAATTCATTTATTAAGTCTATTAGTTTTTTGACGGAGTCTTTCGGATTTTTTATGTACAATATCATGTCGTCTGCAAATAAAGACAGCTTTACTTGTTCTTTTCCAATTTGGATGCCTTTTATTTCTTCTTCTTGTCTAATTGCAATGGCTAATACTTCCAGTACTATGTCAAACAGGAGTGGTGAGAGTGGGCATCCCTGTCTTGTTCCTGTTCTTAGGGGAAATGTTTTTAGTTTTTGTCCATTGAGTATGATGTTTGCTGTGGGTTTATCATATATAGCTTTTATTATGTTGAGGTATGAGCCATCTATTCCCACCTTGTTGAGAGTTTTTATCAAGAAAGGGTGTTGGATTTTGTCAAATGCTTTTTCTGCATCAATTGATATGACTATGTGATTTTTATCTTTCAATTTGTTTATGTGATGTATCACGTTTATTGATTTGCGGATATTGTACCATCCTTGCATTCCTGGGATAAATCCTACTTGGTCATGGTGTATGATCTTTCTGATGTACTGCTGGAGCCGATTTGCTAGAATTTTGTTGAGGATTTTGGCATCTGTGTTCATGAGGGATATTGGTCTGTAATTCTCTTTCATTGTGTTGTCTTTATCTGGTTTTGGTATTAGGGTGATGCTGGCTTCATAGAAGGAGCTTGGAAGTGTTCCTTCCACTTGAATTTTTTGGAATAGTCTGAGGAGGATAGGTTTTAGTTCTTCCTTGAATGTTTGGTAAAACTCTCCTGTGAAGCCATCAGGCCCCGGGCTTTTGTTTGTCGGAAGCTTTTTGATGACTGCTTCAATTTCGTCCATAGTTATTGGCCTATTGAGCTGTTTAGATTCTTCTTGATTGATTTTTGGAAGGTTATATTTTTCTAGGAATATGTCCATTTCCTCCAGGTTGTCCAGTTTGTTGGAATAGAGTTGTTCGTAGTATTTTGTAACAATCCTTTGTATCTCAGCGGGGTCTGTTGTTATTTCACCTCTTTCAGAACTGTGTTTTAAAATTGTCATGCACTTTGCCTTCCCACACATGCCCAGCATATAAAAAAATCCAGTTTTTGTTCAACCCTGCAAGGACATGCAGTGGCTAATCTTTTAAAATAGTAGATCTAGGCGGTTTCCCTGAAGACAGGCGCGGGCCCAGCTCTGAGGCAAGGACGTATAGGCTTGGCGGCCACGCGACTCCCCGCAGCCCCTGCAGCGCGGCCGGAGCTGAAGCTGCAGGAGCCGTTGCCAACCACATCTGGGCCTAACACCACTCTCCACTCTCCAGTCCCCTTTCCCTCAGCCTTCCTTATGGAAGCTGCTATTGCTTCCCGTGAACCCAAACGAAATAGGATTAATGAAAGAAGAATATGTCCGAGCAAAGACCTTGAACTAAAGAAGAAATAAAGTAACTAATATACATGCGAAAAGTTAACTTAAAAGAAAAGAGTTCTCTTTCTAAAAATTTTATCCAGTTTTGGACTCTCATTTTAAAAAGTACTAAAGATTTGGACACAAACCAGGACCCTGCAGCCACTGGGCACAGAGAACTGCTATCACAGCTTCTGACCAACAAACAACAAGAATCCAGACTTCGCAGCAGAATTCCGTGAGTCAAAGAGCCTACCCCACTCCCAGCAGGCGCGTGGAGAGCGCCATAGTAACTGATAGACCCGCCCCTCCCCCAAGCTGCTGAGCGCTCACAGGCGCGTGGAGAGCGCCATAGTAACTGGCAGACCTGCCCCTCGCCCAAGCTGCCGAGCTTTGCGCAGGGACGCGCTCCCCCCTAGGGAATTTGGCGCGCATGGGACAGAAGCAGCTCCCCGTCAGGGAAATCTGTCAGTGTGCACAGAGGGCTCCCCTTTGGGGAATTAGGCTTGCGGGTCACAGCTCCCCCTTCTGGGAATCTTAGAGGGTGCACAGAAGGGCTTCCCTTGGGGGAAGTTGGCGCACAGGACGGACTCCGCCACCCTTCCAGGACTCTGGGAGAGTGCACCACGGAACCAGCTCACCTTCAGGTTTTTAAGAATGTGCGCTCTAGCCGGTTTGGCTCAGTAGAGAGAGCACACACAGGACGCAGCTCCACTTCAGGGAATTTGGCACGCCGGACACAGCTGCCTGGGATCCCTGACTCACAGCGCATTCACACTAAGAGCCAGCGACCCCAATTGTTGGTGCATGCACACACAGGGACCCTGATTCTCAACGAGAAACCACACAAGGCAACAGAGACTTTGACAATCGAGTCTTGGTGCAGACACAGGGAAACTCTGACTCCTGGCACATCCTAAGGATCTCATTTTCGGCGCATACCAACAGTGTGGTGCAGACAGGGCCCCTGATTCCAAGTGTGCACACGAGACCACACGGAACACTGGGGATACTGACCCTGGGCAAGTCTGGTTCCCACCAACCAAAGGCAGCCACACGTCCTAGTGTCAGAGCACTTCAGTGAAACTTGGGTGGAGCGAAGTCCCCACAGCACACGGCCCAGGTCCACGCAAACGGAAGCTTGAGCTTTCTGGTAATAGCCAGAATGGGGAAACGAAATATCTCACAGAGGAAAGAAAATGTGGAGTCGCCAAGAAAGGAAATTAGTGAAACTGAAGCTTGCAACATGACCGAAAAGGAGTTCAGAGTAATGGTCGTGGAATTTATACATCGGATGGATGAGAAAATCAACAACTTATGCAAGAATCAGGAAGAAATGAAAAGTGATATAGCTACAATCAAAAACACCATGGAAAGTTTCAACAGTAGACTACAAGAAGCAGAGGACCGAATTAGTGAGTTAGAAGATCAGGTACAGAAACAAGCTCAAGCTGAACAGCAATTGGAGAAAAAAATTAAAAAGCAAGAGGAAAGCCTAAGGGAGCTTCGGGACAACATGAAACGAAGTAACATGCATATAATAGGGCTGCCAGAAGGACAAGAAGAGCAGCAGGGATTAGAAAATCTATTTGAAGAAATAATGACAGAAAACTTCCCGGATATGGGAAAGATAAAAGTTATGCAAGTAAAGAGAGTCCCAAGCAGGATCAACCCCAAAAGACCCACACCAAGACATGTCATAATTTCAATGGCAAATATAAATGATAAAGAGAGAATCCTAAAGGCGGCAAGAGAGAGACAGAGAGTTACCTACAAAGGAACACCCATCGGATTGTCAAATGATTACTCATCGGAAACACAACAAGCTAGAAGTGAATGGAAGGAGGTATACAAAGTGTTGCAAAGCAAAGGACTGAATCCAAGAATACTATACCCAGCAAGACTTTCAATCAAAATTGAAGGGGAAATCAGGAGCTTTGCAGACAAAAAAAGCCTCAGGGAGTTTATCACCACCGAACCAGCAATGCAAGAATTGCTAAAGGGAATACTGTAAAAAGAAGAAATAAACAGGTAAGAAGGAATACAGACACAAAAATAGATATGACTGCAAACAAATACCTTTCAGTAATAACTTTAAATGTAAACGGACTAAATGCTCCAATCAAAAGACATCGAGTAGCTGAATGGATAAAAAAACACGACCCATGTATATGCTGTCTACAAGAGACCCACCTCAGAACAAGAGACTCACACAGATTGAAAGTGAAGGGATGGAAAAATATCTTTCAGGCAAATGGAAATGAAAAAAAAGCAGGGGTAGCAATACTTATATCTGACAAAATAGACCTCAAAGTAAATGCCATAACAAGAGATAAGGAAGGCCACTTCATAATACTAAAGGGAGAAATCCAACAAGAAGAAATAATTCTGGTAAACATATACGCTCCCAATATAGGAGCACCCAAATACATAAAAAAACTCCTGGAGGATATCAAGGGAGAGATTAATAGCAATACAATCATAGTAGGAGACTTTAATACCCCACTATCACCACTGGACAAATCCTCTAAACAAAAAATCAGCAAAGAAACAGCAATCTTAAATGACTCACTAGACCAGATGAAATTAATTGACATCTTCAGAACATTTCACCCCAAAGCCACAGAATATACATTCTTCTCAAGTGCACATGGGTCATTTTCAAAGATAGACCATATGCTGGGTCACAGGCAAAGTCTCTTCAAATTCAAGAAGATAGAAATTATATCAAGCATCTTCTCAGATCACAGTGGCATAAAACTGGAAATCAACTACAATAAATACAATCCAAAGAAATCAAACACATGGAGACTAAACAGCATGCTATTAAACAAGGACTGGGTCACCAGAGAGATCAAGGAAGAAATAAAAAACATCATGGCAACAAATGACAATGAAAACACAACAATCCAAAATCTATGGGACACAGCGAAAGCAGTCTTGAGAGGGAAGTTCATAGCTCTACAAGCCTATTGCAAAAAACAAGAAACAATGGTAATAAATTACTTAACCCTACAACTCAAAGAGCTAGAAAAAGCGCAGCAAGAAAAGCCCAGTGTAACCAGAAGGAAGGAAATAACAAAGATCAGAGCGGAGATAAATGACATAGAGACCAAAGAAACAATACATAAGATCAACAAAACCAAGAGCTGGTTCTTTGAAAGGATAAACAAGATTGATGGACCTCTAGCCAGGCTCACCAAGAAGCAAAGAGAGAGGACCCAAATAAACAAAATCAGAAATGAAAGAGGTGAAATAACAGCAGACCCTGCTGAGATACAAACGATTGTTACAAAATACTACGAACAACTCTATTCCAACAAACTGGACAACCTGGAGGAAATGGACATATTCCTAGAAAAATATAACCTTCCAAAAATCAATCAAGAAGAATCTAAACAGCTCAATAGGCCAATAACTATGGACGAAATTGAAGCAGTCATCAAAAAGCTTCCGGCAAACAAAAGCCCGGGGCCTGATGGCTTCACAGGAGAGTTTTACCAAACATTCAAGGAAGAACTAAAACCTATCCTCCTCAGACTATTCCAAAAAATTCAAGTGGAAGGAACACATCCAAGCTCCTTCTATGAAGCCAGCATCACCCTAATACCAAAACCAGATAAAGACAACACAATGAAAGAGAATTACAGACCAATATCCCTCATGAACATAGATGCCAAAATCCTCAACAAAATTCTAGCAAATCGGCTCCAGCAGTACATCAGAAAGATCATACACCATGACCAAGTAGGATTTATCCCAGGAATGCAAGGATGGTACAATATCCACAAATCAATAAACGTGATACATCACATAAACAAATTGAAAGATAAAAATCACATAGTCATATCAATTGATGCAGAAAAAGCATTTGACAAAATCCAACACCCTTTTTTGATAAAAACTCTCAACAAGATGGGAATAAAAGGCTCATACCTCAACATAATACAAGCTATATATGATAAACCCACAGCAAACATCATACTCAATGGTCAAAAACTAAAAACATTTCCCCTAAGAACAGGAACAAGACAGGGATGCCCACTCTCACCACTCCTGTTTGACATAGTACTGGAAGTATTAGCCATTGCAATTAGACAAGAAGAAGAAATAAAAGGCATCCAAATTGGAAAAGAACAAGTAAAGCTGTCTTTATTTGCAGACGACATGATATTGTACATAAAAAATCCAAAAGACTCAGTCAAAAAACTAATAGACTTAATAAAGGAATTCGGCAATGTAGCAGGATACAAAATTAACGCCAAGAAATCTATGGCCTTTCTATACACCAATAGTGAACTTACAGACAGAGAGACTAAAAAGGCAATCCCATTTACCATCGCGCCAAAAAAATTAAGATACCTAGGAATAAACTTAACTAAGGAGGTAAAAGACCTATACACGGAAAACTACAGGACACTGAAAAAAGAGATAGAGGAAGACGTAAACAGATGGAAGAACATACCATGTTCATGGATTGGTAGAATCAACATCATTAAAATGTCCATACTACCCAAAGCAATCTATAGATTCAATGCACTCCCCATTAAAATACCAACGGCATATTTCACAGATCTTGAAAGAACTCTCCAGAAATTCATCTGGAATAAAAAAAGACCCCGAATAGCCACAGCAATCCTGAGAAAGAAGAATAAAGTAGGAGGGATCTCAATACCAGATTTCAAGCTGTATTACAAAGCCACTGTTCTCAAAACAGCCTGGTACTGGCACAAGAACAGACATATAGATCAATGGAACAGAATAGAGAATCCAGATATTGACCCAAACCACTATGCTCAATTAATATTTGACAAAGGAGGCATGAACATACAATGGAATAAAGACAGTCTCTTCAATAAATGGTGTTGGGAAAATTGGACAGATACATGCAAAAAAATGAAGCTTGATCACCAACTTACGCCATACACAAAAATAAACTCAAAATGGATACAGGACTTAAACATAAGACGGGAAACCATAAAAATACTAGAGCAATCCACAGGCAGCAAAATCTCAGACATATGCCAAAAGAAATTCTTCACTGACACTGCTCCTAGGCAATAGAAGCTAAAGAGAAAATTAACAAATGGGACTACATAAAAATAAAAAGCTTTTTCACAGCAAAAGAAACCATCAACAAAACAACAAGAAGGCCCACTACATGGGAGAACATATTTGCAAATGGCATCACTGATAAAGGTTTAATCTCCAACATCTACAGGCAGCTTATGCAACTTAATAAAAGGAAGATAAATGATCCAATAAAAAAATGGGCAACAGACCTAAATAGAATCTTTTCAAAAGAAGACAGAAGGAAGGCCAAGAGACACATGAAAACATGCTCAACGTCACTAATTATCCGAGAGATGCAAATCAAAACAACAATGCGGTACCATCTCACACCTGTCAGAATGGCTTATCAAATCAACAAACGACAAGTGTTGGCGAGGATGCGGAGAAAAAGGAACCCTCGTGCACTGTGGTGGGAATGCAGATTGGTGCAGCCACTGTGGAGAACAGTATGGAGTTTCCTCAAAAAACTGAAAATGGAACTCCCATTTGACCAGTAATCCCACTCCTGGGAATATATCCGAAGAAACTAGAAACACCAATCAGAAAGGATATATGCACCCCTATGTTCATAGCAGCACAATTCACCATAGCTAAGATTTGGAAACAGCCTAGGTGCCCGTCAGCAGATGACTGGATCAGAAAACTGTGGTACATCTACACAATGGAATACTATGCTGCCATAAAAAAGAAGGAATTCTCATCATTTGCAGCAACCTGGATGGAATTGGAGAACATTATGTTAAGTGAAATAAGTCAGTCAATGAAAGAAAAATACCACATGATCTCACTCATTTATGGATAATAAAGAACATTATAAAATTGAACAAAAAGATAGATACAGAGACAGTAAAGCATCAAACAGACTGTCAAATTACAGGGGGAAGGTTAGGGAGAGATGGGGGAGATAAGAGATCAATCAAAGGACTTGTATGCATGCATATAAGCATAACCAATGGACGCAAAACTCTGGGGGGTGAGGGCATATATGGGAGTGGGGTGGGGGGGCAATGGTAAGATATGTACACATATAATACCTTAATAAAAAAATTGGAAAGAAAAAAAATAAAATAAAATAAAAAGTACTAAAGATTAAAAAAAATAGTAGATCTAGAATGTCTATATATGAACTTGCTTTAGTTTTAACTTCATTTTGTAATAATTTTTGATGGTGAACATTTTTCACACATTGATTTACATTGTCTTTATCTTTTTTATTAAGATGTTGGCTCAGAAATTTTGCTTATTTTTAAAATAATTTATTTTAACCAATATGAGGACAGTTCACAATCTAAGATATATTTGAATTTCATGCATTCCTCAATAACTAAATGACTTCTTGCTGCATGAAGAAGT
>JAULJE010000046.1:0-108096 GCA_030846915.1 Cnephaeus nilssonii
TTAGAAATGTGCTACACACAATAGGAATACATATTCTAATAGACTGAATATCTGAACAGAACAATTTTGTCACTGGGAAATCTTGTTCAAACAGCTGAGAACCGAGTGTGACACTGTTTACATTTATTTTTCCCGTCAAAAGGAGTTGTCGTTTTCGGGAAAAGGTTTTGGTGAAACACTAAAAAACTCATTTTGCTAGAGCTATCGAACAGTATGAAAGTATTGAGAACACTATGAAATAAAAATGTTAGTTAGGCTAGGGTTCCAAGTAATGTTTTACTGTGCCTTTAAAAAGTCGGTATGACACCCGTGTTAAAATGAAAAGTCTCATTGCTCAAAATAACAGACCAGGGGAATGGCAGTGTCTCTAGAACTCCTGGAATTCGTATTAGAACCCGAACATCTCTACTGAATTTTGAAATACTGAGAATTTGTATCCAAAGCGCTGTGAAAGGTAGGATAGACTTTCAAGTGGTAATAATGTTGAAAGTGCTGGTATATTTGTAAAAAAGGTTGTTTTACCAAATTAGAATTCACAATGAAAAAGCTTGAGACACGGGGAGAGAGAGACTCCAACTCGGGAAATTCACAATGATAACCTAGGTTAATATCTAAGAAAGTGCTTCAAACACTAGGAATACGTGAATAAAGGGCCTTAATATCTGTAACACATTGTTTCCTGACAAGGAAATCGTGTTCAAAGAACATAGAACCGAGTTGGATACTGGTTACATTTATTATTCCGGGACAATGGGTTAGCGATTTGAAAGAAGCCTGGTTAGGCCATTAAACCGGATGTGATGACGTCACCAAGGGGGAGGGGCCACGTGGGCAGGCTTAATTGATCCCAGGTGATAATGATTTGGCCAGGGGACCAGCTGGGAGTGATGACGTCATCGAGATTAGTTCTGGTATTAGGGTTAGAGAATTGGGGCTCTGTTCATGGTTAGGGTTAGGATACGGTTTTGGGTAGGTAGGGTTCAGGCTCAGGTGTGGGCTAGGTTTAGGGTTTGGGTTAGGGGGTTTCAGGGACAGGGTTACGGTCACAGTGTAGTAAAGTTGGCTATTCACAATGAATGAGCTTCAATCACTGGACAATTTGGTGTGAAGCACTCAGAACTTACGACTCCAGACTAGGGAAATATTTAGAAATGTGCTACACACAATAGGAATACATATTCTAATAGACTGAATATCTGAACAGAACAATTTTGTCACTGGGAAATCTTGTTCAAACAGCTGAGAACCGAGTGTGACACTGTTTACATTTATTTTTCCCGTCAAAAGGAGTTGGTCGTTTTCGGGAAAAGGTTTTGGTGAAACACTAAAAACTCATTTTGCCTAGAGCTATCGAACAGTATGAAAGTATTGAGAACACTATGAAATAAAAATGTTAGTTAGGCTAGGGTTCCAAGTAATGTTTTACTGTGCCTTTAAAAAGTCGGTATGACACCCGTGTTAAAATGAAAAGTCTCATTGCTCAAAAAACAGACCAGGGGAATGGCAGTGTCTCTAGAACTCCTGGAATTCGTTTAGAACCCGAACATCTCTACTGAATTTTGAAATACGGAGAATTTGTATCCAAAGCGCTGTGAAAGGTAGGATAGACTTTCAAGTGGTAATAATGTTGAAAGTGCTGGTATATTTGTAAAAAAGGTTGTTTTACCAAATTAGAATTCACAATGAAAAAGCTTGAGACACTGGGAGAGAGAGACTCCAACTCGGGAAATTCACAATGATAACCTAGGTTAATATCTAAGAAAGTGCTTCAAACACTAGGAATACGTGAATAAAGGGCCTTAATATCTGTAACACATTGTTTCCTGACAAGGAAATCGTGTTCAAAGAACATAGAACCGAGTTGGATACTGGTTACATTTATTATTCCGGGACAATGGGTTAGCGATTTTGAAAGAAGCCTGGTTAGGCCATTAAACCGGATGTGATGACGTCACCAAGGGGGAGGGGCCACGTGGGCAGGCTTAATTAATCCCAGGTGATAATGATTTGGCCAGGGGACCAGCTGGGAGTGATGACGTCATCGAGATTAGTTCTGGTATTAGGGTTAGAGAATTGGGGCTCTGTTCATGGTTAGGGTTAGGATAGGTTTTGGGTAGGTAGGGTTCAGGCTCAGGTGTGGGCTAGGTTTAGGGTTTGGGTTAGAGGGTCAGGGACAGTGTTATCGGTCACAGTGTAGTAAAGTTGGCTATTCACAATGAATGAGCTTCAATCACTGGACAATTTGGTGTGAAGCACTCAGAACTTACGACTCCAGACTAGGGAAATATTTAGAAATGTGCTACACACAATAGGAATACATATTCTAATAGACTGAATATCTGAACAGAACAATTTTGTCACTGGGAAATCTTGTTCAAACAGCTGAGAACCGAGTGTGACACTGTTTACATTTATTTTTCCCGTCAAAAGGAGTTGTCGTTTTCGGGAAAAGGTTTTGGTGAAACACTAAAAAACTCATTTTGCTAGAGCTATCGAACAGTATGAAAGTATTGAGAACACTATGAAATAAAAATGTTAGTTAGGCTAGGGTTCCAAGTAATGTTTTACTGTGCCTTTAAAAAGTCGGTATGACACCCGTGTTAAAATGAAAAGTCTCATTGCTCAAAATAACAGACCAGGGGAATGGCAGTGTCTCTAGAACTCCTGGAATTCGTATTAGAACCCGAACATCTCTACTGAATTTTGAAATACTGAGAATTTGTATCCAAAGCGCTTGTGAAAGGTAGGATAGACTTTCAAGTGGTAATAATGTTGAAAGTGCTGGTATATTTGTAAAAAAGGTTGTTTTACCAAATTAGAATTCACAATGAAAAAGCTTGAGACACTGGGAGAGAGAGACTCCAACTCGGGAAATTCACAATGATAACCTAGGTTAATATCTAAGAAAGTGCTTCAAACACTAGGAATACGTGAATAAAGGGCCTTAATATCTGTAACACATTGTTTCCTGACAAGGAAATCGTGTTTCAAAGAACATAGAACCGAGTTGGATACTGGTTACATTTATTATTCCGGGACAATGGGTTAGCGATTTTGAAAGAAGCCTGGTTAGGCCATTAAACCGGATGTGATGACGTCACCAAGGGGGAGGGGCCACGTGGGCAGGCTTAATTAATCCAGGTGATAATGATTTGGCCAGGGGACCAGCTGGGAGTGATGACGTCATCGAGATTAGTTCTGGTATTAGGGTTAGAGAATTGGGGCTCTGTTCATGGTTAGGGTTAGGATACGGTTTTGGGTAGGTAGGGTTCAGGCTCAGGTGTGGGCTAGGTTTAGGGTTTGGGTTAGAGGGTCAGGGACAGTGTTACGGTCACAGTGTAGTAAAGTTGGCTATTCACAATGAATGAGCTTCAATCACTGGACAATTTGGTGTGAAGCACTCAGAACTTACGACTCCAGACTAGGGAAATATTTAGAAATGTGCTACACACAATAGGAATACATATTCTAATAGACTGAATATCTGAACAGAACAATTTTGTCACTGGGAAATCTTGTTCAAACAGCTGAGAACCGAGTGTGACACTGTTTACATTTATTTTTTCCCGTCAAAAGGAGTTGTCGTTTTCGGGAAAAGGTTTTGGTGAAACACTAAAAAACTCATTTTGCTAGAGCTATCGAACAGTATGAAAGTATTGAGAACACTATGAAATAAAAATGTTAGTTAGGCTAGGGTTCCAAGTAATGTTTTACTGTGCCTTTAAAAAGTCGGTATGACACCCGTGTTAAAATGAAAAGTCTCATTGCTCAAAATAACAGACCAGGGGAATGGCAGTGTCTCTAGAACTCCTGGAATTCGTATTAGAACCCGAACATCTCTACTGAATTTTGAAATACGGAGAATTTGTATCCAAAGCGCTGTGAAAGGTAGGATAGACTTTCAAGTGGTAATAATGTTGAAAGTGCTGGTATATTTGTAAAAAAGGTTGTTTTACCAAATTAGAATTCACAATGAAAAAGCTTGAGACACTGGGAGAGAGAGACTCCAACTCGGGAAATTCACAATGATAACCTAGGTTAATATCTAAGAAAGTGCTTCAAACACTAGGAATACGTGAATAAAGGGCCTTAATATCTGTAACACATTGTTTCCTGACAAGGAAATCGTGTTCAAAGAACATAGAACCGAGTTGGATACTGGTTACATTTATTATTCCGGGACAATGGGTTAGCGATTTTGAAAGAAGCCTGGTTAGGCCATTAAACCGGATGTGATGACGTCACCAAGGGGGAGGGGCCACGTGGGCAGGCTTAATTAATCCCAGGTGATAATGATTTGGCCAGGGGACCAGCTGGGAGTGATGACGTCATCGAGATTAGTTCTGGTATTAGGGTTAGAGAATTGGGGCTCTGTTCATGGTTAGGGTTAGGATACGGTTTTGGGGTAGGTAGGGTTCAGGCTCAGGTGTGGGCTAGGTTTAGGGTTTGGGTTAGAGGGTCAGGGACAGGGTTACGGTCACAGTGTAGTAAAGTTGGCTATTCACAATGAATGAGCTTCAATCACTGGACAATTTGGTGTGAAGCACTCAGAACTTACGACTCCAGACTAGGGAAATATTTAGAAA
The DNA here is from genome assembly GCA_030846915.1 of Cnephaeus nilssonii. Taxonomy (NCBI): domain Eukaryota; kingdom Metazoa; phylum Chordata; class Mammalia; order Chiroptera; family Vespertilionidae; genus Cnephaeus; species Cnephaeus nilssonii. The sequence continues at coordinate 4,587 of JAULJE010000046.1, forward strand.
TGTGCTACACACAATAGGAATACATATTCTAATAGACTGAATATCTGAACAGAACAATTTTGTCACTGGGAAATCTTGTTCAAACAGCTGAGAACCGAGTGTGACACTGTTTACATTTATTTTTCCCGTCAAAAGGAGTTGTCGTTTTCGGGAAAAGGTTTTGGTGAAACACTAAAAAACTCATTTTGCTAGAGCTATCGAACAGTATGAAAGTATTGAGAACACTATGAAATAAAAATGTTAGTTAGGCTAGGGTTCCAAGTAATGTTTTACTGTGCCTTTAAAAAGTCGGTATGACACCCGTGTTAAAATGAAAAGTCTCATTGCTCAAAATAACAGACCAGGGGAATGGCAGTGTCTCTAGAACTCCTGGAATTCGTATTAGAACCCGAACATCTCTACTGAATTTTGAAATACTGAGAATTTGTATCCAAAGCGCTGTGAAAGGTAGGATAGACTTTCAAGTGGTAATAATGTTGAAAGTGCTGGTATATTTGTAAAAAAGGTTGTTTTACCAAATTAGAATTCACAATGAAAAAGCTTGAGACACTGGGAGAGAGAGACTCCAACTCGGGAAATTCACAATGATAACCTAGGTTAATATCTAAGAAAGTGCTTCAAACACTAGGAATACGTGAATAAAGGGCCTTAATATCTGTAACACATTGTTTCCTGACAAGGAAATCGTGTTCAAAGAACATAGAACCGAGTTGGATACTGGTTACATTTATTATTCCGGGACAATGGGTGGCGATTTTGAAAGAAGCCTGGTTAGGCCATTAAACCGGATGTGATGACGTCACCAAGGGGGAGGGGCCACGTGGGCAGGCTTAATTAATCCCAGGTGATAATGATTTGGCCAGGGGACCAGCTGGGAGTGATGACGTCATCGAGATTAGTTCTGGTATTAGGGTTAGAGAATTGGGGCTCTGTTCATGGTTAGGGTTAGGATAAGGTTTTGGGCTAGGTAGGGTTCAGGCTCAGGTGTGGGCTAGGTTTAGGGTTTGGGTTAGAGGTCAGGGACAGGGTTACGGTCACAGTGTAGTAATGTTGGCTATTCACAATGAATGAGCTTCAATCACTGGACAATTTGGTGTGAAGCACTCAGAACTTATGACTCCAGACAAGGGAAATATTTAGAAATGTGCTACACACAATAGGAATACATATTCTAATAGACTGAATATCTGAACAGAACAATTTTGTCACTGGGAAATCTTGTTCAAACAGCTGAGAACCGAGTGTGACACTGTTTACATTTATTTTTCCCGTCAAAAGGAGTTGGCGTTTTCGGGAAAAGGTTTTGGTGAAACACTGAAAAAACTCATTTTCTAGAGCTATCGAACAGTATGAAAGTATTGAGAACACTATGAAATAAAAATGTTAGTTAGGCTAGGGTTCCAAGTAATGTTTTACTGTGCCTTTAAAAAGTCGGTATGACACCCGTGTTAAAATGAAAAGTCTCATTGCTCAAAATAACAGACCAGGGGAATGGCAGTGTCTCTAGAACTCCTGGAATTCGTTTTAGAACCCGAACATCTCTACTGAATTTTGAAATACGGAGAATTTGTATCCAAAGCGCTGTGAAAGGTAGGATAGACTTTCAAGTGGTAATAATGTTGAAAGTGCTGGTATATTTGTAAAAAAGGTTGTTTTTAACCAAATTAGAATTCACAATGAAAAAGCTTGAGACACTGGGAGAGAGAGACTCCAACTCGGGAAATTCACAATGATAACCTAGGTTAATATCTAAGAAAGTGCTTCAAACACTAGGAATACGTGAATAAAGGGCCTTAATATCTGTAACACATTGTTTCCTGACAAGGAAATCGTGTTCAAAGAACATAGAACCGAGTTGGATACTGGTTACATTTATTATTCCAGGACAATGGGTTAGCGATTTTGAAAGAAGCCTGGTTAGGCCATTAAACCGGATGTGATGACGTCACCAAGGGGAGGGGCCACGTGGGCAGGCTTAATTAATCCCAGGTGATAATGATTTGGCCAGGGGACCAGCTGGGAGTGATGACGTCATCGAGATTAGTTCTGGTATTAGGGTTAGAGAATTGGGGCTCTGTTCATGGTTAGGGTTAGGATACGGTTTTGGGCTAGGTAGGGTTCAGGCTCAGGTGTGGGCTAGGTTTAGGGTTTGGGTTAGAGGGTCAGGGACAGGGGTTACGGTCACAGTGTAGTAAAGTTGGCTATTCACAATGAATGAGCTTCAATCACTGGACAATTTGGTGTGAAGCACTCAGAACTTACGACTCCAGACTAGGGAAATATTTAGAAATGTGCTACACACAATAGGAATACATATTCTAATAGACTGAATATCTGAACAGAACAATTTTGTCACTGGGAAATCTTGTTCAAACAGCTGAGAACCGAGTGTGACACTGTTTACATTTATTTTTCCCGTCAAAAGGAGTTGTCGTTTTCGGGAAAAGGTTTTGGTTGAAACACTAAAAAACTCATTTTGCTAGAGCTATCGAACAGTATGAAAGTATTGAGAACACTATGAAATAAAAATGTTAGTTAGGCTAGGGTTCCAAGTAATGTTTTACTGTGCCTTTAAAAAGTCGGTATGACACCCGTGTTAAAATGAAAAGTCTCATTGCTCAAAATAACAGACCAGGGGAATGGCAGTGTCTCTAGAACTCCTGGAATTCGTATTAGAACCCGAACATCTCTACTGAATTTTGAAATACGGAGAATTTGTATCCAAAGCGCTGTGAAAGGTAGGATAGACTTTCAAGTGGTAATAATGTTGAAAGTGCTGGTATATTTGTAAAAAAGGTTGTTTTACCAAATTAGAATTCACAATGAAAAGCTTGAGACACTGGGAGAGAGAGACTCCAACTCGGGAAATTCACAATGATAACCTAGGTTAATATCTAAGAAAGTGCTTCAAACACTAGGAATACGTGAATAAAGGGCCTTAATATCTGTAACACATTGTTTCCTGACAAGGAAATCGTGTTCAAAGAACATAGAACCGAGTTGGATACTGGTTACATTTATTATTCCGGGACAAGGGGTTGGCGATTTTGAAAGAAGCCTGGTTAGGCCATTAAACCGGATGTGATGACGTCACCAAGGGGGAGGGGCCACGTGGGCAGGCTTAATTATCCCAGGTGATAATGATTTGGCCAGGGGACCAGCTGGGAGTGATGACGTCATCGAGATTAGTTCTGGTATTAGGGTTAGAGAATTGGGGCTCTGTTCATGGTTAGGGTTAGGATACGGTTTTGGGTAGGTAGGGTTCAGGCTCAGGTGTGGGCTAGGTTTAGGGTTTGGGTTAGAGGGTCAGGGACAGTGGTTACGGTCACAGTGTAGTAAAGTTGGCTATTCACAATGAATGAGCTTCAATCACTGGACAATTTGGTGTGAAGCACTCAGAACTTACGACTCCAGACTAGGGAAATATTTAGAAATGTGCTACAACACAATAGGAATACATATTCTAATAGACTGAATATCTGAACAGAACAATTTTGTCACTGGGAAATCTTGTTCAAACAGCTGAGAACCGAGTGTGACACTGTTTACATTTATTTTTCCCGTCAAAAGGAGTTGTCGTTTTCGGGAAAAGGTTTTGGTGAAACACTAAAAAACTCATTTTGCTAGAGCTATCGAACAGTATGAAAGTATTGAGAACACTATGAAATAAAAATGTTAGTTAGGCTAGGGTTCCAAGTAATGTTTTACTGTGCCTTTAAAAAGTCGGTATGACACCCGTGTTAAAATGAAAAGTCTCATTGCTCAAAATAACAGACCAGGGGAATGGCAGTGTCTCTAGAACTCCTGGAATTCGTATTAGAACCCGAACATCTCTACTGAATTTTGAAATACGGAGAATTTGTATCCAAAGCGCTGTGAAAGGTAGGATAGACTTTCAAGTGGTAATAATGTTGAAAGTGCTGGTATATTTGTAAAAAAGGTTGTTTTACCAAATTAGAATTCACAATGAAAAAGCTTGAGACACTGGAGAGAGAGAGACTCCAACTCGGGAAATTCACAATGATAACCTAGGTTAATATCTAAGAAAGTGCTTCAAACACTAGGAATACGTGAATAAAGGGCCTTAATATCTGTAACACATTGTTTCCTGACAAGGAAATCGTGTTCAAAGAACATAGAACCGAGTTGGATACTGGTTACATTTATTATTCCGGGACAATGGTTAGCGATTTTGAAAGAAGCCTGGTTAGGCCATTAAACCGGATGTGATGACGTCACCAAGGGGGAGGGGCCACGTGGGCAGGCTTAATTAATCCCAGGTGATAATGATTTGGCCAGGGGACCAGCTGGGAGTGATGACGTCATCGAGATTAGTTCTGGTATTAGGGTTAGAGAATTGGGGCTCTGTTCATGGTTAGGGTTAGGATACGGTTTTGGGGTAGGTAGGGTTCAGGCTCAGGTGTGGGCTAGGTTTAGGGTTTGGGTTAGAGGGTCAGGGACAGGGTTACGGTCACAGTGTAGTAAAGTTGGCTATTCACAATGAATGAGCTTCAATCACTGGACAATTTGGTGTGAAGCACTCAGAACTTACGACTCCAGACTAGGGAAATATTTAGAAATGTGCTACACACAATAGGAATACATATTCTAATAGACTGAATATCTGAACAGAACAATTTTGTCACTGGGAAATCTTGTTCAAACAGCTGAGAACCGAGTGTGACACTGTTTACATTTATTTTTCCCGTCAAAAGGAGTTGTCGTTTTCGGGAAAAGGTTTTGTGAAACACTAAAAAACTCATTTTGCTAGAGCTATCGAACAGTATGAAGTATTGAGAACACTATGAAATAAAAATGTTAGTTAGGCTAGGGTTCCAAGTAATGTTTTACTGTGCCTTTAAAAAGTCGGTATGACACCGTGTTAAAATGAAAAGTTCATTGCTCAAAATAACAGACCAGGGGAATGGCAGTGTCTCTAGAACTCTGGAATTCGTATTAGAACCGAACATCTCTACTGAATTTGAAATACGAGATTTGTATCCAAAGCGCTGTGAAAGGTAGGATAGACTTTCAAGTGGTAATAATGTTGAAAGTGCTGGTATATTTGTAAAAAAGGTTGTTTTACCAAATTAGAATTCACAATGAAAAAGCTTGAGACACTGGGAGAGAGAGACTCCAACTCGGGAAATTCACAATGATAACCTAGGTTAATATCTAAGAAAGTGCTTCAAACACTAGGAATACGTGAATAAAGGGCCTTAATATCTGTAACACATTGTTTCCTGACAAGGAAATCGTGTTCAAAGAACATAGAACCGAGTTGGATACTGGTTACATTTATTATTCCGGGACAATGGGTTAGCGATTTTGAAAGAAGCCTGGTTAGGCCATTAAACCGGATGTGATGACGTCACCAAGGGGGAGGGGCCACGTGGGCAGGCTTAATTAATCCCAGGTGATAATGATTTGGCCAGGGGACCAGCTGGGAGTGATGACGTCATCGAGATTAGTTCTGGTATTAGGGTTAGAGAATTGGGGCTCTAGTTCATGGTTAGGGTTAGGATAAAGGTTTTGGGTAGGTAGGGTTCAGGCTCAGGTGTGGGCTAGGTTTAGGGTTTGGGTTAGAGGGTCAGGGACAGTGTTACGGTCACAGTGTAGTAAAGTTGGCTATTCACAATGAATGAGCTTCAATCACTGGACAATTTGGTGTGAAGCACTCAGAACTTAGACTCCAGACTAGGGAAATATTTAGAAATGTGCTACACACAATAGGAATACATATTCTAAAGATGAATATCTGAAACAGAACAATTTTGTCACTGGGAAATCTGTTCAAACAGCTGAGAACCAGTGTGACACTGTTACATTTATTTTTCCCGTCAAAAGGAGTTGTGTTTTCGGGAAAGGTTTTGGTGAAACACTAAAAAACTCATTTTGCTAGAACATCGAACAGTATGAAAGTATTGAGAACACTATGTAATAAAAATGTTAGTTAGCTAGGGTTCCAAGTAATGTTTTACTGTGCCTTTAAAAAGTCGGTATGACACCCTGTTAAATGAAAAGTCTCATTGCTCAAAATAACAGACCAGGGAATGGCAGTGTCTCTAGAACTCCTGGAATAGTTTAGAACCCGAAATCTCTACTGAATTTGAAATACGGAGAATTTGTTCCAAAGCGCTGTGAAAGGTAGGATAGACTTTCAGTGGTAATAAGTTGAAAGTGTGGTTATATTGTAAAAAAGGTTGTTTTACCAATTAGAATTCACAATGAAAAGCTTGAGACACTGGGAGGAGAGAGACTCCAATCGGAAATTCACAATGATAACCTAGGTTAATATCTAAGAAAGTGCTTCAAACACTGGAATAGTGAATAAAGGGCCTTAATATCTGTAACAATTGTTTCTGAAAGGAATCGTGTCAAAGAACATAGACCGGTTGGATATGGTTACATTTATTATTCGGACAATGGTGATTGAAGAGCCGTTAGGCATTAACGGAGTATGAGTCACAAGGGGAGGGGCCAGTGGCAGGCTTAATATCCAGTGATAATGATTGCGGGACAGTGGAGTGATGACGTCAGAGATTAGTTGGTATTGGGTTAGGATGGGGCTCGTTCATGGTAGGTAGGTAGTTTGGTGTAGGGTTCGGCTCAGGTGGGCTGGTTGGTTGGTGGTCAGGGACAGTTACGGTCACGTGTAGTAGTTGATTACATATGAGCTTAATCACTGGAAATTTGTGTGAAGCCTAACTTAGACTCCAAGATATTTAATGCTAACAATAGGAATAATATTCTGCTGAATATTGAGACATTTTCATGGGAATCTGTAAACAGTGAGACAGGTGACTGTTAATTATTTCTCAAAGGAGTTGCGTTTTCGGAAAAGTTTGTGAACATAAAAACTCTTCTGACTATCGAACGTTGAAGTATGAGACATATATAAATTTGTTAGTAGGTTCAAGTATGTTTGTGCCTTAAAGTCGTATGACCGGTAAGAAGTCTCATGCTCAATAACAGACGGGGAATGCGTGTTGAACTCTGGATGTTAGAACGACATCTACTGAATTTTGAAATACGAGATTTGTACAAAGGCTGTGAAGTGGATAGACTTTCAATGTAATAATGTTAAGTGTGTATATTTGTAAAAGGTTGTTAATTGATCAAATGAAAGCTGAGACTGGAAGAGAGATCCACTCGGAATCACAAGATAACTAGTTATCTAAGAAAGTGCTTAACATAGAATAGTAAGGGCCTTAAATCTGTAACACATTGTTTCTGAAAGGAATGTAAGAAAAGACGTGTTGGTTAATTTATTATCGGGAATGGGTGCGATTGAAAGAGCGGTAGGCCATTAACGGATGTGATGACGTCCAGGGAGGCATGGGCAGCTTAATTATCCAGTGATATGATTGGCAGGCCGCTGGAGTGATGACTATCGAGATTAGTTTGTATTAGGGTTAAGATTGGGGCTGTTTGGTTAGGGTTAGTAGGTTGGAGTAGGTTCAGGCTAGTGTGGGCTAGGTTTAGGTTTGGGTTAGAGGGTCAGGGACAGGTTACGGTCACAGTGTAGTAAAGTTGGCTATTCACAATGAATGAGCTTCAATCACTGGACAATTTGGTGTGAAGCACTCAGAACTTACGACTCCAGACTAGGGAAATATTTAGAAATGTGCTACACACAATAGGAATACATATTCTAATAGACTGAATATCTGAACAGAACAATTTTGTCACTGGGAAATCTTGTTCAAACAGCTGAGAACCGAGTGTGACACTGTTTACATTTATTTTTCCCGTCAAAGGAGTTGTCGTTTTCGGGAAAAGGTTTTGGTGAAACACTAAAAAACTCATTTTGCTAGAGCTATCGAACAGTATGAAGTATTGAGAACACTATGAAATAAAAATGTTAGTTAGGCTAGGGTTCCAAGTAATGTTTTACTGTGCCTTTAAAAAGTCGGTATGACACCCGTGTTAAAATGAAAAGTCTCATTGCTCAAAATAACAACCAGGGGAATGGCAGTGTCTCTAGAACTCCTGGAATTCGTATTAGAACCCGAACATCTCTACTGAATTTTGAAATACTGAGAATTTGTATCCAAAGCGCTGTGAAAGGTAGGATAGACTTTCAAGTGGTAATAATGTTGAAAGTGCTGGTATATTTGTAAAAAAGGTTGTTTTACCAAATTAGAATTCACAATGAAAAAGCTTGAGACACTGGGAGAGAGAGACTCCAACTCGGGAAATTCACAATGATAACCTAGGTTAATATCTAAGAAAGTGCTTCTAAACACTAGGAATACGTGAATAAAGGGCCTTAATATCTGTAACACATTGTTTCCTGACAAGGAAATCGTGTTCAAAGAACATAGAACCGAGTTGGATACTGGTTACATTTATTATTCCGGGACAATGGGTTAGCGATTTTGAAAGAAGCCTGGTTAGGCCATTAAACCGGATGTGATGACGTCACCAAGGGGAGGGGCCACGTGGGCAGGCTTAATTAATCCCAGGTGATATAATGATTTGGCCAGGGGACAGCTGGGAGTGATGACGTCATCGAGATTAGTTCTGGTATTAGGGTTAGAGAATTGGGGCTCTGTTCATGGTTAGGGTTAGGATACGGTTTTGGGGCTAGGTAGGGTTCAGGCTCAGGTGTGGGCTAGGTTTAGGGTTTGGGTTAGAGGTCAGGGACAGTGTTACGGTCACAGTGTAGTAAAGTTGGCTATTCACAATGAATGAGCTTCAATCACTGGACAATTTGGTGTGAAGCACTCAGAACTTACGACTCCAGACTAGGGAAATATTTAGAAATGTGCTACACACAATAGGAATACATATTCTAATAGACTGAATATCTGAACAGAACAATTTTGTCACTGGGAAATCTTGTTCAAACAGCTGAGAACCGAGTGTGACACTGTTTACATTTATTTTTCCCGTCAAAAGGAGTTGTCGTTTTCGGGAAAAGGTTTTGGTGAAACACTAAAAAACTCATTTTGCTAGAGCTATCGAACAGTATGAAAGTATTGAGAACACTATGAAATAAAAATGTTAGTTAGGCTAGGGTTCCAAGTAATGTTTTACTGTGCCTTTAAAAGTCGGTATGACACCCGTGTTAAAATGAAAAGTCTCATTGCTCAAAATAACAGACCAGGGGAATGGCAGTGTCTCTAGAACTCCTGGAATTCGTATTAGAACCCGAACATCTCTACTGAATTTTGAAATACTGAGAATTTGTATCCAAAGCGCTGTGAAAGGTAGGATAGACTTTCAAGTGGTAATAATGTTGAAAGTGCTGGTATATTTGTAAAAAAGGTTGTTTTACCAAATTAGAATTCACAATGAAAAAGCTTGAGACACTGGGAGAGAGAGACTCCAACTCGGGAAATTCACAATGATAACCTAGGTTATATCTAAGAAAGTGCTTCAAACACTAGGAATACGTGAATAAAGGGCCTTAATATCTGTAACACATTGTTTCCTGACAAGGAAATCGTGTTCAAAGAACATAGAACCGAGTTGGATACTGGTTACATTTATTATTCCGGGACAATGGTTGGCGATTTTGAAAGAAGCCTGGTTAGGCCATTAAACCGGATGTGATGACGTCACCAAGGGGGAGGGGCCACGTGGGCAGGCTTAATTAATCCCAGGTGATAATGATTTGGCCAGGGGACCAGCTGGGAGTGATGACGTCATCGAGATTAGTTTCTGGTATTAGGGTTAGAGAATTGGGGCTCTGTTCATGGTTAGGGTTAGGATAAGGTTTTGGGCTAGGTAGGGTTCAGGCTCAGGTGTGGGCTAGGTTTAGGGTTTGGGTTAGAGGGTCAGGGACAGTGTTACGGTCACAGTGTAGTAATAGTTGGCTATTCACAATGAATGAGCTTCAATCACTGGACAATTTGGTGTGAAGCACTCAGAACTTAGACTCCAGACAGGGAAATATTTAGAAATGTGCTACACACAATAGGAATACATATTCTAATAGACTGAATATCTGAACAGAACAATTTTGTCACTGGGAAATCTTGTTCAAACAGCTGAGAACCGAGTGTGACACTGTTTACATTTATTTTTCCCGTCAAAAGGAGTTGGTCGTTTTCGGGAAAAGGTTTTGGTGAAACACTAAAAAACTCATTTTGCTAGAGCTATCGAACAGTATGAAAGTATTGAGAACACTATGAAATAAAAATGTTAGTTAGGCTAGGGTTCCAAGTAATGTTTTACTGTGCCTTTAAAAAGTCGGTATGACACCCGTGTTAAAATGAAAAGTCTCATTGCTCAAAATAACAGACCAGGGGAATGGCAGTGTCTCTAGAACTCCTGGAATTACGTTTTTAGAACCCGAACATCTCTACTGAATTTTGAAATACGGAGAATTTGTATCCAAAGCGCTGTGAAAGGTAGGATAGACTTTCAAGTGGTAATAATGTTGAAAGTGCTGGTATATTTGTAAAAAAGGTTGTTTTACCAAATTAGAATTCACAATGAAAAAGCTTGAGACACTGGGAGAGAGAGACTCCAACTCGGGAAATTCACAATGATAACCTAGGTTAATATCTAAGAAAGTGCTTCAAACACTAGGAATACGTGAATAAAGGGCCTTAATATCTGTAACACATTGTTTCCTGACAAGGAAATCGTGTTCAAAGAACATAGAACCGAGTTGGATACTGGTTACATTTATTATTCCGGGACAATGGGTGTTAGCGATTTTGAAAGAAGCCTGGTTAGGCCATTAAACCGGATGTGATGACGTCACCAAGGGGGAGGGGCCACGTGGGCAGGCTTAATTAATCCCAGGTGATAATGATTTGGCCAGGGGACCAGCTGGGAGTGATGACGTCATCGAGATTAGTTCTGGTATTAGGGTTAGAGAATTGGGGCTCTGTTCATGGTTAGGGTTAGGATACGGTTTTGGGCTAGGTAGGGTTCAGGCTCAGGTGTGGGCTAGGTTTAGGGTTTGGGTTAGAGGGTCAGGGACAGGGTTACGGTCACAGTGTAGTAAAGTTGGCTATTCACAATGAATGAGCTTCAATCACTGGACAATTTGGTGTGAAGCACTCAGAACTTACGACTCCAGACTAGGGAAATATTTAGAAATGTGCTACACACAATAGGAATACATATTCTAATAGACTGAATATCTGAACAGAACAATTTTGTCACTGGGAAATCTTGTTCAAACAGCTGAGAACCGAGTGTGACACTGTTTACATTTATTTTTCCCGTCAAAAGGAGTTGTCGTTTTCGGGAAAAGGTTTTGGTGAAACACTAAAAAACTCATTTTGCTAGAGCTATCGAAGAGTATGAAAGTATTGAGAACACTATGAAATAAAAATGTTAGTTAGGCTAGGGTTCCAAGTAATGTTTTACTGTGCCTTTAAAAAGCCGGTATGACACCTGTGTTAAAATGAAAAGTCTCATTGCTCAAAACAACAGACCAGGGGAATGGCAGTGTCTCTAGAACACCTGGAATACGTTTTAGAACCCTAACATCTCTACTGAATTTTGAAATACTGAGAATTTGTATCCAAAGCGCTGTGAAAGTTAGGATAGACTTTCAAGTGGTAATAATGTTGAAAGTGCTGGTATATTTGTAAAAAAAAGTTGTTTTACCAAATTAGAATTCACAATGAAAAAGCTTGAGACACTGGAAGAGAGAGACTCCAACTCAGGAAATTCACAATGATAACCTAGGTTAATATCTAAGAAAGTGCTTCAAACACTAAGAATACGTGAGTAAAGGGCCTTAATATCTGTAACACATTGTTTCCTGACAAGGAAATCGTGTTCAAAGAACATAGAACCGATTTGGATACTGGTTACATTTATTATTCCTGGACAATGAGTGGCGATTTTGAAAGAAGCCTGGTTAGGCCATTAAACCGGAAGTGATGACGTCAACAAGGGGGAGGGGCCACGTGGGCAGGCTTAATTGATCCCAGGTGATAATGATTTGGCCAGGGGACCAGCTGGGAGTGATGACGTCATCGAAATTAGTTCTGGTATTAGGGTTAGAGAATTGGGGCTCTGTTCATGGTTAGGGTTAGGATAAGGTTTTGGGCTAGGTAGGGTTCAGGCTCAGGTGTGGGCTAGGTTTAGGGTTAGGGTTAGAGGGTTAGGGACAGGGTTTCGGTCACAGTGCTGTAAGGTTGGGTATTCACGATGAATGAGCTTCAACCACTGGACAAATTGGAGTGTAGCACTGAGAATTTACAACTCCAGACTAGGGAAATATTTAGAAATGTGCTTCACACAATAGCAATACATATTCCAATAGACTGAATATCTGAACAGCACAATTTTGTCACTGGGAAATCTTGTTCAAACAGCTGAGAACCGAGTGTGACACTGTTTACATTTATTTTTCCCGTCAAGAGAAGTTGGCGTTTTCGGGAAAAGGTTTTGGAGAAACACTGAAAAACTCATTTTCCTAGAGCTATCGAACAGTATGAAAGTATTGAGAACACTATGAAATAAAAATGTTAGTTAGGCTAGGGTTCCAAGTAATGTTTTACTGGGCCTTTCAAAAGCTGGTATGACACCCGAGTTAAAATGAAAAGTCTCATTGCTCAAAACAACAGACCGGTGGAATGGCAGAGTGTCTCTAGAACTCCTGGAATACGTTTTAGAACCCGACCATCTCTACTGAATTTTGAAATAGTGAGAATTTGTATCCAAAGCGCTTTGAAGGTTAGGATAGACTTTCAAGTGGTAGTAATGTTGAAAGTGCTGGTATATTTGTAAAAAAGGTTGTTTTACCAAATTAGATTTCACAATGAGAAACCTTGAGACACTGGAAGAGAGAGACTCCAACTCGGGAAATTCACAATGATAACCTAGGTTAATATCTAAGACAGTGCTTCAAACACTGGGAATACGTGAATAAAGGGCCTTATTCAAACACTAGGAATACGTGAATAAAGGGGGTAAAGGGGGAGATCAACCAAAGGACTTGCGTGCAGGCATATGAGCCTAACCAGCGGTTAAGGACAACAGGGGGGTGGGGGCCTGTGTGGGGAGGGGTGTGGGATGGGAATGGGGGACGAGGGCAAATATGTGATACCTTAATCAATAAAGAAATTTAAAAAAAGAAAGAATTGGGGCTCTGTTCAGGGTGAGGGTTAGGATAAGATTTCGGGCTAGGTAGGGTTCAGGCTCATGTTAGGGCTAGGTTTATGGTTAGGGTTAGAGGGTTTGGGACAGGGTTCCGTCCACCATGTAGTAACGTTGGCTATTCTCAATAAATGAGATTCAATCACTAATGATTTCTAGCTGTGTCTTATAATGGGCCAACTGCTCTATTTGTGGGACTTCACCACATGTACAAACAACTTTATACACTCTTCTCTGAACTTGAGAAGCTATATAAACCTGTCTTTCAACTGTTTTACAGTTGAGTACTACTTTTCAGTGACTTATGGTGGATTCAAACACTGGTTTCATGTGAACTAACTTTATTTCAAGGATTTCTGCAGTGTACAACATCCTTTCTATTCTAGACACTTACACTTTGATGGTTTTCCAGTTGTTCTAACACAATTCTATGATATTTATTAGTATTTGCTCTGAATTACTATGCTTTCTTCCAGTGTCCTTTAATGGGCCTTCTGCTCTACTTGTGGGATTTCATCACTTGTAGCAACATCTTTATACATTCTTCTCTGAACTTGAGAAGCTATATACACTTGTTTCCCAACTGTTTTACAGTTGAATATTACTTTTCAGTGAATTCTGGAGGTTCCAAACACTGGTTTCATGTGAACTAACTCTATTTCAAGGATTTCCGCAGTGTACAACATCCTTTCTGGACTAGACACTTACATTTTGATGGTTTTCTCCTTGTTCTCACACAATTCCATGATATTCATTAATATTTGCTTTGAGTTACTACAGATTGCTAGCTGTGTCCTATAATGGCCCTTCTGCTCAACTAGTGGGACTTCACCACATGTAAAAACAACTTCATACACTCTTCCCTGAATTTGAGAAGCTATATACACTTGTCTCTCAACTGTTTTACTGTTGAATGCTACTTTTCAGTGAATTCTAGTGGGTTGAAACACTGGTTTCTTATGAACTAACTCTATTTCAAGGATTTCTGCATTGTACAACATCCTTTCTAGACTATACAGTTATATTTTGATGGTTTTCCACTTGTTCTCACACAATTCTATGATATTCATTAATATTTGCTCTGAATTACTACAGATTTCTAGCTGTGTCCTGTAATGGGCCCTCTGCTCTACTTGTGGGAATTCACAACATGTAAAAACAACTTCATACACTCTTCTCTGAACTTGAGAAGCTATATACACTTGTCTTTCAACAGTTTTACAGTTCAATGCTAAATTTCATTGTATTCTAGTGGTTTCAAAAACTGGTTTCATGTGAACTAACTCTATTTCAAGGATTTCTGCAGTCTACAACATCCTTATTAGACTAGACACTTACATTTTGATGTCTTTTCCACTTGGTCTCTCACAATTCTGTGATACTCATTAGTATTTGCTCTGAATTACTACTGCTTTCTTGCAGTGTCGTATAATGGGCCTTCTGCTCTACTTGTTGGACTTCTCCACAAGTACAAACAACATTATACACTCTTCTCTGAGCTTGAGAATCTATATACACTTGTCTTTCAACTGTTTTACAGTTGAATACTATTATTCAGTGAATTCTGGTTGTTTCAAACACTGGTTTCATGTGCACTAACTCTATTTCAAGGATTTCTGTAGTGTACAACATCCTTTCTAGACTAGACACTTACATTTTGATGGTTTTCTACTTATTCTCACACAATTCCATGCTATTCATTAAGATTTGCTCTGAATTAAAACAGATTTCTAGCAGTGTCCTATAATAGCCCTTCTGCTCTACTTGTGGGACGTCACCACATGTAAAAACAACTTCGTACACACTTCTCTGAACTTGAGAAGGTATATACACTTGTCTTTCAACAGTTTTACAGTTGAATGCTAATTTTCATTGTATTTGAGGGGTTTCAAACACTGCTTTCATGTGATCTAACTATATTTCCAGGATTTCTGCAGTGTACAACATCCTTTCTAGACTAGACACTTACATTTTGATGGTTTTCCACTTGTTATCACACAATTCTAAGATATTCATTAATATTTGCTCTGAAATACTACTGATTTCTAGCTGTGTCTTATAATAGGCCTTCTGCTCTATTTGTGGGGCTTCACCACATGTAAAAACAACTTCATACACTCTTATCTGAACTTGAGAAGCAATATATAATTGGCTTTCAACAGTTTTACAGTTGAATGCTAATTTTCATTGTATTCTAGGGGTTTCAAACACTGGTTTCATGTAAACTAACTCTATTTCCACGATTTCTGCAGTGTACAACATCTTTTCTAGACTAGACACTTACATTTTGATGTCTTTTCCACTTGGTCTCTCACAATTCTGTGATACTCATTAGTATTTGCTCTGAATTACTACTGCTTTCTTGCAGTGTCGTATAATGGGCCTTCTGCTCTACTTGTTGGACTTCTCCACAAGTACAAACAACATTATACACTCTTCTCTGAGCTTGAGAATCTATATACACTTGTCTTTCAACTGTTTTACAGTTGAATACTATTATTCAGTGAATTCTGGTTGTTTCAAACACTGGTTTCATGTGCACTAACGCTATTTCAAGGATTTCTGCAGTGTACAACATCCTTTCTAGACTAGACACTTACATTTTGATGGTTTTCTACTTATTCTCACACAATTCCATGCTATTCATTAATATTTGCTCTGAATTACTAGAGATTTCTAGCAGTGTCGTATAATGGGCCTTCTGCTCTACTTGTTGGACTTCTCCACAAGTACAAACAACATTATACACTCTTCTCTGAGCTTGAGAATCTATATACACTTGTCTTTCAACTGTTTTACAGTTGAATACTATTATTCAGTGAATTCTGGTTGTTTCAAACACTGGTTTCATGTGAACTAACTCTATTTCAAGGATTTCTGCAGTGTACAACATCCCTTCTAGACTAGACACTTACATTTTGATGGTTTTCCACTTGTTCTCACTCAATTCTATGATATTCATTAGTATTTGCTCTGAATTACTACTGATTTCTAGCTGTGTCCTATAATGCGACTTCTGCTCTACTTGTGGGGCTTCACCACATGTAGAAACAACTTCATACACTCTTATCTGAACTTGAGAAGCAATATATACTTGTCTTTCAACAGTTTTGCAGTTGAATGCTAATTTTCATTGTATTCTAGGGGTTTCAAACACTGGTTTCATGTGAACTAACTCTATTTCCAGGATTTCTGCAGTGTACAACATCCTTTCTAGACTAGACACTTACATTTTGATGGTTTTCCACTTGTTCTCACACAATTCTATGATATTCATTAATATTTGCTCTGAAATACTACTGATTTCTAGCTGTGTCTCATAATAGGCCTTCTGCTCTATTTGTGGGACTTCACCAAATGTAAAAACAACTTCATACATTCCTCTCTGAACTTGAGAAGCTATATACACTTGTCTTTCAACAGTTTTACAGTTGAATGCTAATTTTCATTGTATTCTAGGGGTTTCAAACACTGGTTTCATGTGAACTAACTCTATTTCCAGGATTTCTGCAGTGTACAACATCCCTTCTAGACTACACACTTACATTTTGACGTCTTTTCCACCTGGTCTCTCACAATTCTGTGATACTCATTAGTATTTGCTCTGAATTACTACTTCTTTCTTGCAGTGTCCTATAATGGGCCGTCTGCTCTACTTGTGGGACTTCACCACTTTTAGAAACAACTTTATACATTCTTATCTGAATTAGAGAAGCTATATACACTTGTTTCCAACTGTTTTACAGTTGAATACTACTTTTCAGTGAATTCTGGTGGTTTCAAACACTGGTTTCATGTGAACTAACTCTATTTCAAGGATTTCCGCAGTGTACAACATCATTTCTAGACTAGACACTTACATTTTGATGGTTTTCTACTTATTCTCACACAATTCCTGCTATTCATTAATATTTGCACTGAATTACTACAGATTTCTAGCTGTGTCCTATAATGGGCCCTCTGCTCTACTTGTGGGACTTCACCACATGTAAAAACAACTTCATACATTCTTCTCTGAACTTGAGAAGCTATATACACTTGTCTTTCAACAGTTTTACTGTTGAATGCTAATTTTCATTGTATTCTAGGGGTTTCAAACACTGGTTTCATGTGAACTAACTCTATTTCCAGGATTTCTACAGTGTACAACATCCTTTCTAGACTAGACACTTACATTTTGATGTCTTTTCCACCTGGTCTCTCACAATTCTGTGATACTCATTAGTATTTGCTCTGAATTACTACTGCTTTCTTGCAGTGTCCTATAATGGACCTTCTGCTCTACTTGTGGGACTTCACCACTTTTAGAAACAACTTTATACATTCTTATCTGAATTAGAGAAGGTATATACACTTGTCCTTCAACTGTTTTCCTGTTGAATACTACTTTTCAATGAATTCTGATGGTTTCAAACACTGGTTTCATGTGAACTAACTCTATTTCAAGGATTTCTGCAGTGTACAACATCCTTTCTAGACTAGACACTTACATTTTGATGTCTTTGTTACTTGGTATCTCACAATTCTGTGATACTCATTAGTATTTGCTCTGAATTACTACTGCTTTCATGCAGTGCCCTATAATAGCCCTTCTGCTCTACTTGTGGGACTTCACCACATGTAGAAACAATATTATACATTTTTTCTCAGAATTTTTAGAAGCTAAAAAAAAACTTGCCCCTTTAAAAATTTTTTTCAGTTAATACTACTTTTCATTTTCCCTTTTTTGGTTTTTTAAACACTGGTTTAAAAGTAAAATAACCTTTTTCCCCCAAAGGTTTTTTTGCAGTGTACAACATCCTTCTAACAAAAACACTTACATTTTATGTCCTTTTTCCCCCCGGGCTCTTCACAATTCTTTTGGGTACTCATTATTTTTTTCTCTAAAATTTTTTCTGCTTTCCTTCATTTTCCTAAAAAGGCCCTTTTTGCTTTTTCTTGGGGGACTTCCCCCCTTTTTTGAAAAAAATTTTTTACATTCAAAAAAAATTTAAAAAAAGCAAAATACACGGGCCCCTTTAACTTTTTTTCCTGTTGAAATACTACTTTTCGGGGGAAATTTTTTGAGGGTTTTTAAACACGGTTTAAAAAAAACCCCAAAATCTATTTCAAGGTTTTTCCCCCAGTGAACAACACCCCTTTCCCAGACAGCCCCCTTACATTTTGATGGTTTTTTTTCTTATTCTAACACAATTCCATGCTTTTTTATTAATTTTTTGTTTTTAAATTTTCTACTGATTTTTTTGCGTGCCCCCCTAAGGGGCCCCTTTTGCTCTATTTTGGGGGGAAATTTCCCCCAAAAAATCGAAAAAACTTCATACACTCTTCTCTGAATTTTGGGAAACTATAAAACACTTGCTTTCAACTTTTTTTCCCCGTTGAATACTACTTTTCATGACTTTTGGGTTTCAAAACACGGGTTTTTCTTTTTAAAAAATAACTCTTTTTTAAAAAGGTTTTTTTGCAGTGTACAAAACCTTTTAGAAAAAAACATTTGGTTTTTTTTCCACTTGTTCTCACACAATTCTATGAAAAATTCCCTTTTGTATTTGCTCTAAATTTTCTACTGATTTCTAGCTGAAAACCTATAAGGGGCCCCCTTTTGCCTACTTGTGGGACTTAAAAACCCCAAAAAATAAAACAATTTTTTAAAAACCCCCTTTTCTGAACTTTGGAAAAAGTATATAAATTTTTTTTTTAAACCCTTTTTTTAAAAAAGTTGAAAAAATATTTTTAAAATGATTTTTGGGGTTTTAAAAAAACCCGGTTTCATGTGAAATCCCCCCTTTTTTTAAGGTTCCCCCCTTTTACAACACCCTTTTTTTAACTAAACCCCACTTACATTTTGATTTTTTTCCCCAAATTTTTTTTCCCCACAATTCTATGTTATTTCTTACTATTTGCTCTGAATTACAAAATGTTTTTTTATCTTGTCCTTTTTTTTGGGGTTTCAAAATCCAATTTGGGGTTTGGGCTTTTCCACAATAAAAACAAAATTAAAACACTTTTCCCCCGAGTTTGGGGGAATCTATATACACTTGCTGTAAAAATTTTTTAAAAAATTTTTAATTACTAAATTCAGTAAATTTCCCCGGTTGTTTTAAAAACGGGGGTTTTTTATTTGAACTAACTCAAAATTTTAAGGTTTTTTTGGGAGGGGTACAACATATTTTTTTTAAATAACACTTAAAAATTTTTAAAAGATTTTTCCACTTGTTCTCAAACAATTCTATGATATTCTTTTTGTATTTTTTCTGAATTACTACTGTTTTCCCCTTGGGGAGTGCCCTTTTTAAAGGGCCCCTTTTTTTTCTCAAATTTTTTGGGGGGCCCTTTCCCCCCCTTTTTTTTTTTAGAAAAAAATTTTATACTTCTTTTCTTATAGAAACTATATACACTTTTTCTTTAAAAATTTTTTTAAAATTTTTAATGCAATTTTCATTTTTTTCTGGGGGTTTAAAAAAAACTTTTTTTTAGGGGAAAAAAAAATCTATTTTCCAGGATTTTTTTTTTGCAGTGTCCCCCAAAAAATTTATAAACTAGACACTTCTTTTTTAGGGTTTTTTTCCCCTTGTTCTCACACAATTCTTTTTATATTCATTAATTTTGCTCGAAATACTACTAAATTTTTAAACTGTGTCTTATAATACCCTCGCCTATTTGTGGGACTTCACCACATGAAAAAAAAAACTTCATACTTTTTTCTCAAAATTTTAGAAGCAATATAAAAATTTTCCCCTTTAAAAATTTTTTAAAAAAGGGGTTTAATGCAAATTTTTTATTGTTTTCTGGGGGTTTTTAAACACGGTTTTTTTGTGAACTAACTCTTTTTCCGGGGTTTTTTGCAGTGTACAACACCCTTTTCCCCAGACAAGACCATTTTGATTATTTTTCCCCTGCTTCTCACAAAATCCATGATAAATTAAAATTTGTTTTTGGGGCCCCGTTTTTTCTACTGTTTTTTAGTTTTTGGGGCCCTAAGGGGCCCCCTTCCCCAAAAAATTTTTCGGGCCCCTTTACCACATGTAGAAAAAACTTTTTACCCTCTTCTCTGAACTTGAGAACTATAAAAACCTTCTTTCAAATTTTTTAAAGTTAATACTACTTTTCCGGACTTCGGGGTTTCAAACGGGGGGTTTCATGTGAATAACTTTTTTCCCCCCGGGATTTCTGCAGTGTAAAAAAATCCTTTCTAACTAGCCCCCTTTTTTTTAAAAAAGGTTTTTCCCCCATTTTTTTCTAAACACAATTCCCTTGTTTTTCATTAATATTTGCTCTAAAATTTTTTTGGGGGTTTTTCTACTGCCCCCCTTAAAAATTTTCCCCCTTTTTCTGCTTTTTTTGGGGGGGAAATTTCCCCCCACATTTAAAAACCCCAATTTTTATACACTCTTCTCAAAAATTTTTTAAATTTTTTTTTTAAAAAATAAACACTTTTTTTTCCCCCCCGTTTTACATTGAAAAAAAAACTTTTCAGTAAATTTGGGGGGGTTTTTTAAAAAAAGGGTTTTCATGGGA
The DNA here is from genome assembly GCA_030846915.1 of Cnephaeus nilssonii. Classification (NCBI taxonomy): domain Eukaryota; kingdom Metazoa; phylum Chordata; class Mammalia; order Chiroptera; family Vespertilionidae; genus Cnephaeus; species Cnephaeus nilssonii. Next base: position 25,182 of record JAULJE010000046.1, read on the forward strand.
ACTAACTCTTTTTCCATTTTTTTCCGCATGTAAAACCCCCCCTTTTCCCCAAAAGACTAGCCCCCTTTTTTTTTTGGGGGGTTTTTTCTACTTATTCTCCCCCCAATTCCTTGCTTTCATTACGCAAATTTTCTAGCGTGCGTTATGGGGGGCCCTTTCCCCGTTTTTCTTGTGGGTCTTCTCCACAAGAAAAAACCCCAAAATTTAAATCCCCTTTTCTTTTTTTAAAACTTGAAAATTTTTATATAGTTTTTTTTAAAAATTTTTTTAACAGTTGAAAACTATTTTTGGGGGTGAATTCTGGTGGTTTAAAAACGGGGGGTTCATAAAAAACCCCCCTTTTTTTTCAAGGATTTCTGCAGAGAAAAACCCCTCCTTTCAAAAACTAGACACTTTTTGGTTTTTTTTTTCCACTTTTTAAAAACCCAAAAATTTCCCCTGTAAAAACTCTTATTGTTTCCCCCAAAAAATTTAAAAAAACAGTTTTTTTTTTTTTAATTTCTTTTTTGATTAAGGGTCAAATATTTGCCCCTCATCCCCCCTTTCCCATCCCACACCCCTCCCCATGGAGGGCCCCCAAACCCCCCAAGTTGAACTTAATTTTTTGGGTTGGGGCCTTTTTAACGCAAACAAGCCCTTTTGGGGTTAAAAATCTCCCCCCCCCCCCACACCCTCCCCTATCCCCCCCTCTGGGGCCCCCTTTGCCCCATCGATGCCTCCTTTTTTTCTGGTTTCAAAATTTTTGTTCTTTTAGTCTAAGTTTTTCACCCCTTTTCCCCCCAAAAGGGGGCGAAAAAAATTTTTCCCTTTTGAGATATATTTTTTAAGAATTAAAAGGGGACAAAACAAAATATTTTTTGTTTTTAAAAAGGCCCCAAAAGAATCATCTGAAAATGATTTTTTCCCTTTCCCCGGCCCAAAAAGTTTTTTTGAACCCAATATCAATGTCCCCCCATTTTTCCCTTTTAATGCATGTCGGCACTGACCCCTCAGCTCGGATGGTGGAGAAATGGTGGTAATGCAGGCCCCACCCCTCTGGGTTTTGGCCCCGGGCCCGGGGCCCAGGGGAAAAGGGGTTCACCCGGATCCGGGGGCCCCCCCTCACCCGACCGGGAAAACCCCCCCCCCAACCCCCGGGGGTCCGGGGGCACCCCGGCCTAAAACCCCAAAAAAAGGATTCAGCTTCCCCCCACCCAGGGCGCATGGCCTCACCCGGCCCCCGGGTCAGTTTCCCCCCCACCCGGGGGGGAAAGGGGGCCCCACCGGGAAAACCCGGGGGGGCGGGGGCCCCCCCCCCAAAAACCCCCCGGCCCCCGGGCCTCAAAGGGAAACCCGGGGGGCCCAAAAGGCCTCACTGGACCTGAACCCAGGCCCCCCCGGGTGCAGGGCCCACGTTTCCCCCCCGGGCCCGGGCCCCCCCCCTCCCCCCAAAACCGGGGGACACGGCCTCGCCCCCACCCGGAACCCCTTTAACCTAGGTTAATATCTAAGAAAGTTTTTCCCCAAACCCAAAAAAGGGAAAAGAAACGGGGTTTAAAATCTGTCCCTTAATCCCCAAAATTGTTTCCTGACAAGCAAATCGTGTTCAAAGAACAAAAAAACCGAGTTGGATGCGGGTTTTTCTTTTTTTAAAATTTTAAAAGCCCCAAAGATTTGGGGATTTTTGAAAGGGGCCCCCGGGTTTGGCCATTAAACAGGAAGTGATGACGTCCCCCAAAAAGGGGGGGGGGGGATGGGGGAAAAGGGTTTTTAATTTGGGGTCCCAGAAAAAATGATTTGGGGAAAGGGGGCCCCGCTAGAGGGGGTTTAGGGGCATCGGGGTTTTTTTTCCCGGGGGGTTTTTGGGGTTTAAAAATTGGGGTTCTGGCGGGGGGTTTGGGTTTTTGGGAAAAAGGGTTCGGGCTAGGTAGGGTACGGGCCCCGGTTTTGGGCAAAAGGGTTTAAAAGGGGTTGGGGGGTTTGGGGGTTTTGGGGGGCGGGGTTTAAAAAGGGCACGGGGGCGTAAGGTTGGGTTTTCACAATAAAAAAAACTTAAACCCCCGGGCCCCCAAAATTTGGGTTGAAACACTGAAAATTTACAAACTCCAAATGGGGAAAAAATTTTTTGAAATGTCTTCAAAACACGGGAAAAAACTTTTTGCCAATAGACGAATACTGAACAGCACAATTTTGTCACGGGGGAAAACTTTTTTAAAAAACCCCCCCTGAGAACCGAGTGTGAAAACGGTTTACTTTTTTTTTTCCCCCCGCCCCAAAACCCTTTGGGGGTTTTTTGGGAAAAGGAGTTGTTTAAAAAAACTAAAAAAATTTTTTTTCCCCAAGCAAAAAGAAAAGTAAAGAAAGTATTGAGAACACTTTGAAATTTTAAAATGTTATTTTTGGCTGGGGTTTTTCCCAAATAGTGTTTTAAAGTCCCTTTTTAAAAAACCGGTATGCCCCCCGTTTTAAAATAAAAACCCCAGGGCCAAAAAAACCCCAAAAAAAGGGGGGGGGGTTCCCCAGAGTGCTCTAAAACCCTTTGGGAAAACTTTTTTGAACCCCAAAAACCTGAAAATAAAATTTTTAAAAAACCCGAAATATGTATCCAAACGTGGAAAAGTAGGTTAGATTTTCCCGGGGGTAATAAGGGTTTTTAAAATATCTTTTTTTTTTGTAAAAAACCTGTTTCAGAAAAAGGGAAAATTTACAATAAAAAGGGGCTTGAAAAACTGGAAAAAGAGACTCCAACTGGGGAAAAATTTTAAAAATGAAAACCTGGGGTTTTAAACTCTAAGAAAGCTTTAAAAACAGAAATACGTGAAAAAAAAGGGGCCCTTTAAAATCTGCACACATTTTTTTTCCCGACAACCCCAAAACGTGTTCAAAAAAACTTTGAACAAAAGTTAAAAAACTTTTTACATTTATAATTAAAGACAATAAATTTTGGGGTTTTTGAAAGGGGCCCCGGGGAAAAGGGGGCCCCTTAAAAAAGAAGTGATGACGCCCCCCAAGGGGGGGGGCCCAAAAGAGGGCAGGTTTAATTGATCCCGGGAAAAAAGGGGTTTGGGAAAAGGGGGCCCCGCTAGGAGTGATGACGTCATCGGGGTTATTTTTAACTTTGGGGGTTTTGAGAATTTTGGGGTTTTGGCACGGTTTGGGTTTTTGGATAAGGGTTTTGGATAGGTTGGGGGCAGGCTTGGGGTTTTGGGGGAAGGTTTTTAAGGGTTTGGGGGTTTTAAAAGGGGGGGGGCCCCCGGGAAAAGGGGCACGGTGCAGTAAAGGTTTGGGGATTCACAATGAATGAGTTTTTAACCACTGGACAAATTGGATTAGCACTGAAAATTTACAACTCCAGCCGAGGGGAAAAAAAATTTTTAAAAAATTTTTCTTCCCCCCCTGGGGAAATCCCTATGCCAATAAAAAAATACCTTAACAGCAAAATTTTTTTTCACTGGGAAATCTTGTTCAAAAAACTGCGAAACCGAGTGTGACCCGGGTTTTCATTTTTTTCCCTTTAAAAAAAGGGCCCTTTGGGGGTTTTGGGGGGAAAAAAATTTTTCAAAAAAACTAAAAAAAATTTTTTTTCCTAGACAAAAAAAAAGTATGAAAAAATTTTAAAAAAACAAAGAAATCAAAATGTTATTTTTGGCTGGGGGTTTCCCAAATAGTTTTTTTTAAAAATACCTTTAAAAACCCGGGAAAAGACACCCTTTTTAAAAAAAAAAAACCCCCTTTTAACTAAAAAACAACAGAACGGGGGAAAAACCCTTTGAGTGCCCCCCTAGAACCTTGGAATACTTTTTTGGGGAAACACAAAAAAATCACTGAATTTTTTTAAAAAAAAGGAAATTTGTACCCCCAAAACCCCCCGGGGAAAAATGGGGTTTTAAACTTTTAAGGGGGAAAAAGGGGTAAAGAAAAAAAAAATTGAAAAAAACGCTGTTTAAAACCCCATTGGAATTCAAAAAAAAGGGAAAACTTTAAAAAACGGGAAAAAAAGGACCCCAAAAACCCGGGGTTAAAAACACAATGAAAAACCTAGGTTAATATCTAAAAAAAAGTTTAAAAAAACTAGAAATACGTGAAAAAAGGGGGCCCCTTTAAAACCCATCACACATTGTTTTCCCCCGACAAGAAAAAACGTTTTTCAAAGAAATAGAACCAGTTAAATTTTCCCTTTTTTAAAATTTAAAAATTTAAAACCCCAAAGGTTTGGCTTTTTTGAAAGAGGGCCGGGGTTTGGCCTTTAAAAAAAGGAAGTGTTGACATCACCAAGGGGGGGGGGCCCCCGAGGGCTTTTTTAAATTTATCCCCGGAATAATGTTTTAAACGGGGGGGCCCCGCTGGGGGGTGATGACGTCATCGAGGTTATTTTTTCCTGGTTTTTGGGGGGGAAAAAATTTGGGGTTTTGGGGTGGGGGTTGGGGTTTTGGAAAAAGGGTTTTGGGGGGTAGGAAAAGGTTTTTTGGGGTCAGGTTAGGGCTGGGTTTGGGGTTTAAAAAGGGTTTGAGGTTAGGGAAAAAGGGTTTTAAAGGGCCCGGTGCGGGGAAGGGTTTTTGGGTTTTTTTCCCCAAAGAATGAGGGGGAAACCCCCCTGGACAAATGGGGGTTAGCACTGAAAATTTAAAAAAACCCCAAACTGGGGGGAAAAATTTAGAAATGTGCTTCAGACACGGGAAAAAAAATATCCAATAGACTGAATATCTGAACAGAAAAAAATTTTGTCACTGGGGAAAACTTTTCAAACCGTTTTTAACCCCCTGTGCCCCTTTTTCCCCTTTTTTTTTCCCCCCTCAAAAGGATTTTGGGTTTTGGGAAAAAGGGGGGTTTTTGGGTTTTAAAAACTAAAAAAAATTTTTTTTTCCCAAAACTATAAAATAGAAAAGAAAGAAAATTTAGGGAAAAACTAAAAAAACAAAAGGGGTTGGGGTTTGGCAAAAGGGGTTTCCCAAAATAGTGTTTTAAAAAACCTTTTTAAAAACCCGGGGAGACCCCCCGGTTAAAATAAAACTCCAAACTAAAAACCCAAAAGAACGGGGGGGTCTCAGAGGGGGTTTTTTAACTTTTGGGGAATTTCCCTTTTTGAACACAAAAAAAACCCCCCCCCCTGTACTGAATTTTTGAAATACTGAGAATTTTTAAAAAAGCGCGTGAAAAGTGGGGGAGATTTTCCCCAAATGGTAAAATTGGGTTTTTAAAATATGGTAAATTTTAAAAAAAAAAAGCTGTTTTCCCCCCAAATTTTGGGAAATTTACAATGAAGGGTTTAGACACGGAAGAGAAGACCCAACCCCGGGCAATTCAAAATAAAAACCCCCGGTTTTTAAAAACAAAAAAAGCTTTTTAAACACTAGAAAAACGTGAAAAAAGGGCCCCCAATATTTTTACAACTTTTTTTCCGACAAGAAAAACGTTTCAAAAAAAATGAACCATTTTAATGCTGTTTACATTTAAAAATTTTAAAAGAAAAAGAATTGGGCTTTTTTTTTGGAAAGGGGCCCCGGGGGTTTGGCCATTAAACAGGAATGATGACGTCACCAATGGGGAAGGGCCATGGGGGCGGGTTTTTAAATTTATCCCAGGAGATAAAGATTTAGCAGGGGGCCCCTAGGAGTGATGACGTCACGAGGTTATTTCTAGTGTTGGGGTTAGAAAATTTGGGGTTTTGGGGGAAAGGTTGGGGGTTTGGAAAAGGGTTTTTGGGATAGGTTTTGGGTTCGGGGGTCATTTTTAAGGGGGGGGTTTAGAGTTGGGTTTTTGGGGGTTTAAAAGGGGCAGGGTTAAGGCCCCCGGTGCAGAAAAAGGGTTTGGGTTTTTTTTTTTTCACAATGAATGAGTTTTTAACCCCCCGGAAAAATTTTGGGGTTAGCACTGAGAATTTGCAACTCCAGCCCCAAAGGGGAAAAATTTAGAAAATTTTTTTTCCCCAAAACTAGGTTTTCCCTTTTGCCAATAAAAAGAATATCGAACAGCAAAATTTTTTTTCACTGGGAAATCTTGTTCAAACTGCTGGGGAACCGAGTGGACACTGTTTACATTTTTTTTTTTCCCTAAAAAATCGTTGCCCCTTTTCCAAAAAAGGGGGTTGGTAAAAAAATCTGAAAAATTTATTTTCCAAAAACAAAACGAAAAGTATGAAAGTTTTCCCAAAAAACTATAAAAAACAAAATTTTAAAATTAGGATGGGGTTCCAAGTATTTTTTTAAAGTATTTTTAAAAAAACCGGGTTTTTAAAAACCCGTTTTAAAAAAGAAAACTCTCAGGGGCTCAAAACCCCAAACAGGGGGAAGCCCCCAATGTCTGTAAAAAATCTTGGAATCTTTTTTTTGAACACGAACATCTCTACTAAAATTTTTAAAACGAAAATTTGAAAAACCCAAAACGCGTAAAAAAAGGGGGGGTAGATTTTAAGTGGTAATAATGGTTAAAGTATGGTAAAATTTTAAAAACCCCTTTTTTTAAAAAAAAGGAATTCACAAAAAGGGGGGCTTGAGACACGGGGAAAAAAAGAGACCCAACTGGGGGAAAATTTACAAAAAACCTAGGTTAAAATCTAAAAAGGGGTTTTTAAAAACTAAAAAAACGTGAAAAAAGGGGGGCCCTTTAAAAAATGTCCACGTTGTTTCCCTGACAACCCCAAAACGTGTTAAAAAAAAACATAAAAAACCCATTGAATGCTGTTTACTTTTAAAAAATTTAAAAGCCCCAAAGATTTTTCATTTTTTAAAAAGGGGCCCCCGGGTTTGGCCAAAAACCCCAAAAAATAAAAGACGTCCCCAAAAGGGGGGGGGGCCCTGGGGGGGGGTTTAAAAATTTACCCCAAAAGGAAAAAAATGATTTACCCCCGGGGCCCCGCTGGGAAAAGATGAACGTCATCGGGGTTTTTGTTTTTTGGGGTTTTTTGGGGTTTTGAAAAATTGGGGTTTTTGGGGAAAAGGTTTTGGGTTAGATAAGGGTTGGGGGGTGGGGAGGGTTCAGGGTCATTTGGGCTGGGTTTTTGGGTTAGGGTTAGAGGGTTAGGGACAGTGTTAAGGGGCACGGTTCCCGAAAAGGGTTTGGGGATTCCCCTTTTTGAGGGGGGAAACCCCTGGACAAATTGGATTTTGCACTGAGAATTTACAACTCCAGACAAAGGGGAAAAAAATTTAAAAAGTGCCTTCATACACTGGGGAAAAAAAATATCCAATAAAACTGAAATCTAAAAAAGGGGAAAAATTTTTTCACGGGGAAATTTTGTTCAAACCGCTGAAAACCCCCAGTGGGGGCCCCAAAATGTTTACATTTTTTTTTCCCGTCAAAAGTCGTTGGCGTTTTCCGGGAAAAAGGAATTGCTGAAAAAAAAAAAAATTAAATTTCCCAGTACTATCGTAAAAAAAATGAAAGTTTTCAGAACACTAGAAATCAAAATGTTAGTTAGGCTGGGGTTCCAAGTAGTGTTTTAAACCCCCTTTTTAAAAAAAAGCCTTAAGACACCCTTTTTAAAATAAAAAACTCTCAGGGGCTAAAAAACAACAGAACAGGGGGATGCCCCAAAAAGTGTCTCAAAAAACCTTGGAATACGTTTAAAAGAAAAACGAACATCTCTATTTAATTTTGAAAACTGAAAATTTTTTGTATCCAAAGCGCGTGAAAAGTAGGGTAAGATTCAAGGGAAAAAAAGGTTAAAGTATAAAAAATTTTTTAAAAAAAAAAACGCTTTTTCCCCAAAAATTTGGAATTTCCCCAAAAAAAAAGGGGAGCTTGAGAAAACGGGGGAAGAAAAAAGCCCCCCAAACCCCGGGGAAAAAATTCCCAATGAAAACCAGGTTAATATCTAAAAAGGGGGTTTCAAACACTAAAATACGTGCATAAAGGGGCCTTAATTTTCCTGTAAAAAAAAAATTTTTTTCCCTTTTGCCAAAAAAACCCGGGGGAAAAAAAGAACAAAAAAACCCGATTTTGAATGCTGTTTTTTTTTAAAAAAAAGAGACATGATTTGGCGTTTTTAAAAGGGGGCCCTTTTGGTTTTACCCCTTTTTTTAAACAAAACTGATAAAGTAAAAAAGGGGGGGAAAGGGCCTGGGGGGGGGTTTTTAATTCCCCCCGGGGAGAAAATAAATTAGCGGGGGGGGGCCCACAAGGAGTGACCCCCAAAAATCGGGGTTTTTTTTTAGGGGTTGGGTTAGAGAATTGGGTTCGGCGGGGGTTTTTAAGGGTTAGGATAAGGGTTCGGGATAGGGGGTTTTTTCCAGGCTCGGGTTGGGGGGGGTTTGGGGGGTTTTGGGTTAGAGGGTTGGGGAAAAAGGGGTTTTTAAGGTCCCCGGTGAAAAAGGGGTTGGGGTATTGACAATGAATGACTTCAACCACGGGAAAAAATTTGGGGAGTTAGCCCAGAGAATTTACAACTCCAGACTAGGAAATATTTAGAAATGTGCTTCAACACTGGGAAAAAAAATTCCCCAATCCCCCCTGAATATTGAAAAACACAATTTTGTCACGGGAAATCTTGTTCAAAACCCGGGGGGGAAAACCCCGAGGAAAAATTTTTTTAATTTTTTAATTTTTTCCCGTAAAAAGGTTGGGGCGTTTACCGGAAAAAAGGGAGTTAAAAAAAACCCACTGAAAAAAAAAATTTTCCTAGAACTAAAGAAAATTATGAAAGTAATAGAACACAAAAAAAATTTAAAAATTTTAAGTTAGGCCTAGGGTTCCAAGTAGGGGTTTTTAAAAATCCCTTTTAAAAAAAACCGGAAAAACCCCCCCTTTTTAAAATAAAAAATTTTTAAAAAGCTCAAAAAAAACAAAAAACAGGGGGTGCCCTTTGAGTTTTTTCCCAAAAATTTTTTGGGGAAAAATTTTAAAACCCCCCAACATCTCACTGAATTTTGAAATACGAAAAATTTGAACCAAACCGCTGGGGGAAAAATGGGGGAGACTTTAAAAAGGGAATAATTTTTTAAAAATAGGGGAAAAATTTTAAAAAAACGCTTTTTCCCCCAAAATTTAAAAAATTTAAAAAAAAGGGGCTTGAGACACTGGAAAAGAGAGACTCCAACTGGGGGAATTCACAATAAAAAAACCCGGGTTTAAAAAAATCAAAGAAAGTTTTTTAAAAAACCCCAGAAAAAACCCTGAAAAAAGGGGCCCCCTTTAAAATCTGCCCAAAAAAAACATTGTTTCCGGGGCAAAAAAACGGTAAAAGAACATAGAACCAGTTGGATGTATTTCATTGAAAATTAAGAGCCCCAAAATTTTTTTTGGGGTTTTTTTTAAAGAGGCCGGGGGCCCAAAAAAACCCCGGAAGGGGGTACGTCCCCAAAAAGGGGGGGGGGCCTGGGGGTTTTTTAAATTTATCCCAGGAGAAAATAAAATTTGAAAAGGGGGGCCCCGCTAGGAGTATGACTCACGGGGGTTTGTTCGGTGTTTGGGTTAGAGAATTGGGGTTGGCCCCAAAGGTTTTTGGGGGTTTGGAAGCGTTCTTGGGCTGGGGTTTTTGGGTTTTAGGCTCAGGTTAGGGCTGGGTTTAAAAACTTTAAAAGGGGTTTGGGGGTTAGGGATAGGGTTAAGGCCCCAGGGGGCAGAAAGGGTTTGGGGAAAATTCCCCAAAAAAAAGGGGTTTCCCCAAACCCCTTAAAAAAATTGGAGTGAAAAACTGTTTAGTAATATTTTAAAAATAATATAGAATAAAAATAAAAAAAGGGGGAAATTTCAGTGTAAAAATTATAAAAAGAATTTTAAAAAAAATTAAAAAGTAAGTAAACAGGTTAAAATTTAAAAACCCCTGATTGGGCCCCTATTTTAAAAAAAAAAGAAAAATGTTTTTTTTCCCCCCCCTGAAAAAAACCAAAAAGAAAAGGCCCCCGGGGGGCCCGCTGATAAGAAACACTGAAGACCCCCAACCTAGGCACAAAAAAAGGGGGAAACCCCCCAAAGGAAAAACCCCGAGGGGCCCCCGCCCCTGCTCCTCCACAGAGGGGCACTCTCCACCCCCCTTTCTCATCTGCCCAAGCTCTGCCCCTGGACCGGGGGGCCCAAAAAAATTTTGCCGGAAAGTGAGGCCTCAAGCAAGACGCCGAGCCGCAGCTGCAAAGCCAACGCCATGTGTTTTCCCCTGTCGGCGCGTGATCCCCGGTGTCCTGCCGAGGTCTAAAACCTGGGGGAACTCGGTAAAAAAACCGTTTTAAAAATTCGTAAATTGCATGTCGTCCCTTTGTAATTTATGCTGGGCCCCCCCCCAATATTAAAGTAACCCCCCTTGGGTTTTTACGTGTCATTTGAGACGGCTTGGGCCCCCCTTTTGGGGTCACCGGGGGCTTACGCCCCTGGGGGGAAAAAGGGACAAATGGCGTATTTTTGGCTTTTAAAAAATTTTAAAATTTTGGGACTTAAAAGGGGAGTAAAAAAAACCCCAAAATTTTTAAAAAATTTTAAATTTTTTAAAAAATTTTCCCCCCCCGGGAAAAACAGCGGAGATCAATTTGAATAAAAGAAAAGGGGAAGTTTTTCCCCCCAAAAAATCTGATGTCAAGTGTTGGGCCTGCTAAGGTTTTTAATGTCGTCCCACCCAAACCCAAAAGTAATCAGCATAGAGAACCGATCGGGGGCCCACTTAAAAAAAAACCTTGTTTTTGGGGCTTCAAACAAAAATTGCCCCCCCGTAAGGGCAACCCGGGGGGAAAAGGCCCCTGCCCCCCGGGGGCCCAAACCCCGGGGGGTCCAAACATTTTTCGGGGGCCCAAGCGGAGCAGGGGGAAAAAGGGGGTTTAAACCCCCCCCGACTTTTTACGAAAAAAAAGGGGGGCGGTGGGGGCCCCCCCAAAAGGGGGAAGGGGACACAAAAAAAGGGGGGAAACTGGGCTTGAAAAAGGGGGTTTTGGAGGGACCCTTTTTGGGGGCGGTTTAAACCCAAACCGGGGACAGCTTACGTGGGGCACACAACCGTGTCAAAAGGGGGGACGGGGTTTTGGTCTAAAGGGGGAAAAAATTTTTCTCTCTTTAAAAAATTTTAACGGAAAAACGGGGAAATATAAAAAAAATTTAAAATTTTTAAAATAAATGAAAGGAAAGAGCAAAAATTTTTAAAAAAACAGGATCCTAAATTTTTTTAAAGAAAGGCTCACAATTATCCCTTTCTTTTTGAAAAAACCCCCTAAAAAAACCCCCCCAAAAGGGGAAAAAATTCCCCCCCTTCCCCCAAAATCTACCCTTTGGGAGAGCATCCAAAAAAAATCTTTTCCCCCGGCCCCCCCTTTTCAAGGGGGGGAAGGGAAATTTTTAAAAAAAGGAAAAAAAACTCAGAAGCTTCTAGCAAAAAAAAAGGGAAAAGGAAAATTTAAAGAACGACTAGTTTAACCCCCCGGGCCCCCGAAAGAAAAATTTGGTGCCCCAAAAAGGGGAAAACAGCCGGGGGGAAAAAAAAAAAGGGGTCAGAAACACCCCCAAAAATTTGGGGGGATAAAAAAGAAAAAACCCCCGATTTTTTAATCCCCCAAAATTTTTAAAAAGGGCTAACCTAAAAGGGGTTTTCCCAAAAATTTTTCCAAAAAACCCCAATTAAAAATCAAAAAGGGAAATTTTTAAATAAAAAAGGAAAAAGATTAGAAAAAAAGGGGTGATATAAAAATTTTAATTCTAGCAAGCCAGCCAAAAAAGGGGGGAAAAAAAGGTGGTGAGGAAGGGGGAAAAAAAAGGGGTAAAGGGAAAAAGAAGAAGAATTTTCCTCCTTCACCACAAAAAAAAAGGAAATTTTAATTTTGGGGGAGGCCCTATTAATAAAGGGAGAACCCCCCAGACTTTAATTTTTGCTACATCTTTTTTAAAAAAAAAGGTCAAAACCGTATGTCACCCCCAGATGAATTATCACAAGAATTGAGCAATAGAACACCCAAAACTAAGAGAACAACTACTAAAAGACATAAAAAAAAAAAGGGGAAAGACGGGAAACTGGCGCCCTATAGGCACTGGGTGCCTAATGTTTGGGAAAAAAATTTTTTTCCCCCAAAGTTTTTCCCCCCCATCAAAATTTTTTAAAAACCAGGGGAAAATAAGGCCACCCCAACATCAATTGGGGAAAAATTAAAAATATCCTTAAGGGGGAAAAAACCAGGGGGAAAAAACCCGGGGGAAACCACTAAAGGGATGGCACATAAGCTGTCAAATTTTAAAAAAGCCCCTGGGGGAAAAATAAAATACAAAGGGGAAAATTTATTAGCAGGGTCAAAAACCCCCAAAATTTAGTTTTAAGGGAAAAAAAACACCCCCCCTAAAAGGGCATGAAAACAGTTTTAAAAAAATTCCCCCCTTTTTACAAAGGGGAGAAACACAAAAAAAACTCTTTAAAAAAAAAATTTTAAAAAAAAAATAAAATAAAAAAAAAGGGAAAGGAAAAAGGGGACCCCAAAATTTTTTTTAGAAATAAAAATTTTAAATTTTCCCGAAAAAGGGGGAAAAAATTGGAAAAAAAACCCAAAAAACCATGCCAAGCACAGAAAAAAACCTTTAAAATGGAAGGTGAAAAACCCTTTTTTTAAAAAAAGGGGCCCCCCCCCAAAAAAACCCTTTTTAAAAAAAAACAATCGGGGGAAATTTATTCAAAAAAAACCCAATCCAGAAACCCCTTCCCCATTTTCCAATCAAAAAAAAACACATTTCAACAACAACCCAGAAATAACCCCCTTTAGAAAACCCGGGGGAAAATCCCAAAAGGCCCCCCGCCCCCAATGGAAGGGAAAAACCAAAGGGGGGAAAAAAAAAAAAAAACAAACCCCCCTTTTTTTCCCCCTAGCAGACGAGTTTAAAAAGGGGAAAAAAAAATAAGAGGCCATATATTACTTTGAATAAAAAACCCCCCCAAAAATTTTTTTTAATTTTCCCCAAAAAAAATTTTTTTAAAATCCCCGGAACCCAAACCCCTTTTTTAATGGCCATAGAAAATATACCCAAAAAAATCCTGTGGGGAAAAAAAACAAAAATTTTTATTAAAAAAAATCACAGGAAATATTATTAAGGAAAAAACCAAAAATTTCACGAAAAAAAACTGAAAAAGAAATAGACAAAATTAAAGAATACATTGGGTTTTAAAAAAAAGGGGGGAACATTTCCAAATAAGGTAAAAAAAAAATTAGACCCCCTTTAAAAAGCCCCACATAAAAAAAGGGGAAACACAACAATTTTTGGGATTAAAAAATGTTTTGGAAAAAAAACATACCATATCTGTCAGCCCCCCAAAAAAAAACCCATATACAAAGTAACTAAAAAAAGCAGTAAATTTTTAAGGGGAAAAAAGAACAGGAAAATTTTTTTTCCCAAAAATTAAAACACTACACCCCCAACCCCTTCTCTCAACAAAAAAAAAAAAACAGGGACAAGGTAATTCAAGATTTGCTTTTATATCAAACTTTGGGGAATTTGGGGAAAAAAAAAAAAAAAAGGGAAAGATGACCAAAACAAAAAACCCGTAGGACTCCCCCTCCAAGAAATTTTTTTTTCTCTCATTTTAAATACTCAAAAATTTTTAGAAATTGATTTGGACTTTATATGCAAACACTGGGGGAAAAAACCCCAGAACCTCTGGGGGGCCCCCCCAATAAAAAGTCCCGGGCACCCCCCTCTTTTAAGGGGGGGTTAAATAAGTCAGCGGAAGAGTTGGAAAAAAACCAAATTGAAGAAAAGGTACCCGCCCCCAAGGGTACAAAAAACACCGTTTTTTTCAAAGGCTCCCGGGGGAAACCCGCCCCCCCCTCACCGAGGAGGTTTAAAAAAAAATTTAGGGGGAGCCACCACCTGTGCCAAAAAATTTAAAAACCCATAGAGACAAAAATAGGGTACGGGGGGGCCCAAAAAACCCCCCCGTTTTTTAAAAAAGTTTTGGGTTTTCCCGACGGATCACCCCCTTTTCCCCGGGGGACTCCCCAAAACCTGGGGGGGCAGCAGCCTTTTTTTCCCCCGGGGACACCACAAGCCGACTGTTCTGGTGAGCCCAAAAATTCCCCGCACAAAAAAGGGAGAACTTAAAAACCGCATAAAAGGTTTAAAAAAGGAAGCAGTGCCCCCAAAAAAAAAAAAAATATATTTTTAAAAAGGGGCTTTTGGGGGATATATAATTCCCCTTATATTTTGGTCAGGAAAATGGAAAAAAAAACAAATTTGGGGAAATTAATGGCAAAGAAAAATGGTCTAGAGAAAAAATTTGGGGAAAAAGATAAATTTTTAAAACACAAAAGATAAAAAAATAAGAAAACCCCGTAAAATTTCACATGCAGGGGAAAAGCTCAAAACAACACTCCCCCAAAAAAAATAAAAGATAAACCCCAGCAAAAGGACTAACACCGGGAAAAAAACCTCCTATCACTGACAAATCAAATCTTTTTAAAAAACCCCCAGCATTAAAAAAGGAAAAAACAATTTTTTTCTCCTTGCCAAACCCCAATTTTAAAAATTTAAAAATTTTAAAAAAGGGGGAAAAAAGGGAAAAAACAAAAAAAAAAACCCCCAAATTAGAAATGAAATTTCCCCCAAAACCAAAATTTTTTCCAAAAACAAAAAACAACAAACATTAGGAAAACATAGGACAATCAGCACTTTTAAACGGGGTTTTTTAAAAAAAAAAATAAAAGCCCCAAAACAGAGACATTAAAAAAAAAAAAATAAAAAGCCCTGCACTGTTTTTCAAAGGAACCCAAAAGTTCCGCACAAAATTTTTTAAACCCCCCAAAAAAGAATAAACCATATATAAAACCCAAACCCAAACCCCCTTTTTGTAATTTTTTTTTGGGGGTTTTAAAAAATACCCTATTTTTTAAAAAAAACATCACCTTATGGGGGAAAAAAAAGGAAAACCTTGCTGCCACAGCAAACAGTCCCCCTCCAGAAAAAAAATACAAAATTACCTCCCTAAAAACCCGGATATGGGATTTTGGCCCCCCCACAAAACCTAGTCAAGGATTTACAAATTTTTCTGCCACAAAAAGTACAAAGTTTTTTGGGGGGGAAAAAAATGACATAGATTGGGGAAAAATTTACTTATCATACCAAAACCCCAAAACAGCAGGAAAAAATTTTTAAAGGGACCCCAAAAAACTCCTCAAACAAAAAAAAAGCAAAAAATTAAAAAATTTTTTGGGGGAAAAAATATCCATCTTTTCCCCAAAAACTTTTTTTTAAAAAAAACATTCCCCCTTTTTTTTAATTCCCAAAAACCCCAAAAACCCCCAAAAGACCCTCCCCCCCCCAACAACTATATCTTCCACACATTGAAAATAACAAAGGAAAAACCAATTCCTCCCCCACCCCAAAAAAAATAGGAAAATTTTCCCTTTTTAAAAACTTAACAAAAAAAAACCCCCAAAATAAACCCCTTTTCCTTGCAGGGGAAAAAAATAGCTGAAAGCGGGGGCCCCACTTTTAAAAAAAACAGTAAATGATAAGGGGGGAACAAAACAAACCAAAATCCAAAACATACAACCAAGATTTTTAAAAAAAAAAATTAAATTATTTATTTATTGCTTATCTCAAACCATAAAACACCTTTTTCTCCTTTTCCCGCCACCATAACAACCCTTTTTTCAGAAAGGGGGACAAGAAAAAAATTTGGGGCCCCCAGAAACAGCGTAGCGTTTTTCCCCCCCTACTCAGAGCTATATTTTTATAGGAGAACACAACTATTCGCTTACAGATACCCAAACCACTTCCACCCCTTTAAAAAAACCCCAAAAAAAAAATTTTCCCAAAAAAATTTTCATAGAGACCTTTAAATTTCAGAATATTTGACACCACCCCGGAAAAAATTAAAAACCCCTTTAATCTCTCAGAAAAAAAATTGAAGACAGAAGGGGAAAAAAGGGAAAAAATGAGGAACTAATGGCCCCCCGGGGAAATTTTCCCCCGGAAAAATTAAATTTTTTCTCTTTACTAAATTCTTGTTAATGTTTTTTTCTAGTGCTTCTAGCCCCCACAACCCCCCTTTTTGTACTTTTTACAATGCTGATATTAACCCCTGAAGTCCCCGCCCCTTTGGGTTTAAAAACCAAATTTTCTACTTTTCCTACTACTTTTAAATACTACTAATACGGGGAACCCCCGATACCAAAAAACCCCCTAAAAGCCCATAAATTATCCATAAAAAAATAAAAAACCCAAAACCCCAAAAAAATTAAAATTTTTTCCCCCCCACCCTTTCCCCCACTAAAAGCAAAAAAAATCAATTTTTTTTACTAACTAAAGGGTTTTTTTCTTTCAAAAACTTTTTTTACAATTTTAAAATCCCCAAAAAGTTTTCCCAAAACATATTACCAAAAAATTTTTTGCCAATTTTTAAAAAAATTTTTTAATTATGAAAAAAAATTCCATGAGAACATATGGTCCAAACCCCAAAATTTAAAAAAGCTTTTCCCCCAAAAATTTGGGGTTTTAGGACCTTTTTCTCTGAATCATTTTTTCCCTTTTAGATGCCAACCCAAAAATCCCCCACAACAACTTTTTTAAAAAACTACTGAAAACCCTTTTAACCCAATTCCAAATTTAAAAAAAAAATTTTTAAAATGTAGATCCAAATTTTTAAAAAAATTAAAAAAAAAAATTTTAAGCTTTTTATGAAGCACAAATTTTAAAGTAGTTCCATTTCAAAAACATCTCATGAAATTTTTGGGGATACAGGAAACTAGGAGAAAAAATTTTGGGGGGTTTTTAAAAAATATGATAAATAAAAAAGGGGATATGAAAACAAAGGGGGGTCCAAAACCTACACCTCACAACAGAAACCCCCATATAAAACCTTTTTTTAACAGACAACCAATTTTTTTTTACCACCCACCACAAACCCCCAACCCCCCAAAGGCTTTCCTACCAAAACCAAAAAATTTTAACATGAAAAACACTTTTTTAAAAAAAAAATGACAAATTTAAATTTCAATATTTTTTAACAGGTTTTTTCCAAAAAATTTTCCCCCAAAATTTGGCAACTTTTGTGTGGGGTTTTAAAAGCACATGTCAAAGTCGAATTTTGGCCCGGGGGAAATAACCTTTTAACTGACCCCAAACCCACCAGAAGAAAAATTTTTCTCATGATAAAACACTGGCCATTTAGACACATACCTCAAGGGGTGATAGCCCTTTATTATCCTGAAATTTTTTTACTCTGGTGAAACCATGAAAAAAAATTTTTGGGAAATTTACCTTTTGTTTGGCACCTATATCAAATTTTTTTTTCCCGCAGCAAAAATCTAAAAATTTCCCCTTTTTATATAATACCACTGGACAAACTTTCCCCCAATTTTTTTAAAACCCAAAAAAGAACCACTATATATTGTGTTGACCCCAACAAGAAATTGGCCAAATCTTTTCAAAACCCATTACAAAGACTAACCCCCAATATGCTTTTTCCCCAAAATTTTTACAAACTAAGATCCCCACCCCAAATTTTTTGGATTCGGGAAAAATTTTTAAATTTTAACCCCCCCTTTACTACCCAGAAAAAATTTTCACAAAAACCCTTTTCAGAAATCCACAAGGAGAACAAATTTTTCATGAATTAAACCCCCCATTTTTTTTTAAAAACCATAGCCCCCCCTTTTTAAAAAAATTAAAAACCCCTCAATTATGCCCCCCCCCTTTTAACGGGGTTTATATTATCCCCAAAAAAAAGGGCAATGTCCAAAAACGGATTAGTTGCAGTCTAAAAGATAATACAGAAAAGCAAATTTCCCCTTAAAAAAAAATTTTAAATAAGTTTTTCTCAAAACTACACAAAAGGGGGAAAAATTTTTTTTTCCCTTTTTTCAGTTTAATTCCTCTACAACATCATTTTCTATTAATTGCTCCCCAAGTGTCACAGAAATCTCACCTAAAGCAATTATTCCTAAACATGAACAACAAGCACGACAACCTACATTTTTTTAAAAAACCCCCCCTACCATATGGACCAAATTTCCCCCCCTTTTAGCTATTTTAAAAAAAATTTCATTTGCTACACCTCTACAAACAAAAATTTTTTTAAATTTAACCCCCGGCCAACAACACCCCCCAAAAAAACCCCCAACGTTCTTTATCCCAACTCAACAATTTTAAAAACCCCCCCGCCAAAAACCCCCAAATCACTCACATTTTTGCTTGCAAAAGGATAAGGAAAACCCCTTCCCCCATTTACATTTTAAAAAATTTCTTAAAAAACTAAAACCAAAAACTTGGTTTACAACCTTTGGAGCCTATATTAAATCCCCCAAAAGCAAAAAAGTATAGCGGAAAAATTCACTACTTGGTTTTCCCCAAAAAAAATATCCAAAAATTTAAAAAAGAAAAACGAATGGAAAAAATTATTCCTCCACCCAAAACCCCCCACCCCTGACAATCATTTTCTTTCTACTCTTCACTGATTTCTACAAAATACCAAAAATTGCGATAAATGGTTTTTAAAAACCCATTAGAACCAAGCAAAGAGGTTGCTACAATTTTTAAAAAAAATGCTTTTAAAAAACCCTTTCATTTCTCACCTTTTTTATTCCCCTTTTTGGAAAATTTTTAAAAACCGCAAAACCCCCAAATTCCCCTTTTTGGCCCCCAAAAAAATTAAAAAAACAAATCAATAACCCAGGGAGACTAAGTTTTTCCCAAAACCCAAAAAATTCAGAAAAAATACCAAATACTTTTTTACCAAAAAAGATTTTTTTTGCCCCCCTCATTAGGCAAAGCTTTTCAGATGAAAACCCCCCAATTCCAAAAAAAAAAGCAAAAATTTTCCCCCCAAAAATTAGACAACCTTCAAAAGGAAAGGGGAAACCCCCTTTCAACTAACGCACTTCCCCCTTTTTTTTGGCATCAAACGCAAACATCTGGAAAAAATAGCAATTTTAGTTAAAATTAAAAAATTTTAAAAAAAAGATTTTAAAAAAAAAAACTTTTAACCCCCCAACTGAATTTGAAACTAAAACATTTTAAACTTCCCTCTCAAAATCATTTGACCCGTGCCTATTTTTAAAAAGGGGGGCACAAACCCCCCCCCGCAAAATTTTAAAGCCTATCAACCCCCGTTAAGGGGGAAAAATCACAAAAAGCACACATTACATCAAGAATAAGGACCTTAAAAAAAAATTTTTCCAAAAAAAACCCAAATTTTGACAACAATGTCAACAAAAAAAAATTCCCCAAAACAAGCCCCAAAAAAAGGGGAAATTTTTTTTTCTCAAAATTTTCCCCGGGGGGAAGGGGGGAACCCAAAATTTTTTGATGCAATAGCTTTCCCCAAATTTTTTTTACAAAACCCCCCAAAATGCCCTACTCCCAAAAAATGAACTTTTTTTACTCACAGCAGAAAAGGGGGGGAAAAAATTAGTGGCCCTATCCTACAAAATTAAAAAACCAAAAAAACCCTGAAAATAATGAATATGGGGAAAAACCCAATGGGACATGCTATATGTGGAACCTTATTTCTTCTAAAATCTTTACTAATACAATTCACTTTCCCAAAAAATTTTTATTTTTTAATTTTCCAAACCCCAAAAACCCGTAGAATACTTTTTCCCGTATAAAATTTTTTTCCCCATGACCCAAGACCACTCAGGGAAAATATAGGAAAACCCCCAAAACCCTTTTTCGCCTCCCTTTTCCAAAAAAACTCTGTATAAGCCCCACAAAAAAGAAAAAAGTGAACAACCCTTCCCAAATTCTTGTCACTTAATCACTAAGCATGAAAAACACCTTTAAAAATTTTAAAAAAAATTATTCATTTTTTTTAAAAACCAAAACCCTCTATACTTCTCACCCTTTTTCCCCCCCTTTTAAAACCCCAACCCCTTGCAAAAAAAAAAATTTAAAACTGCCCTCCTACTCTTAATGAATCTTTTAAAAGCTTAGCTCTTTAAAACCCCCTTGGGGAAAAAAAAAAAAGAAGCCCTTTTAAGTCACAAGCTGAACAACTAAAAACACTTAGCCTAAAACCCCCCAAAACCCCCGGAAAAACCCTCACAACCTTGGAAGACTTGAAAAAACTAAAAACCCTAATTGCAACCCCGGGGGACATCTCCAACCTTAAGGAGGAACCCCCCCTGCACTCCTGTTTGGGAAATTTTTTATAAAACCCCAAAACGCATGGATTTCAGCATGGACCCCCTTCCCCTTTTAAGCTACAGGGAAAATTTAAATTTAAAGGGGGAAATTTTTTTTCTTTGGGAAAAATTTTTTTCCTCTTTTTTTTTATTTGTTAAGTTTTTTTAAAAACATTTATTTTCCTTTAAACCCCCCAAAAAAAAAAAAAATAATTGTTTTCCCCCTTTGGGGGAAAAACCCCTTTGGGGGAAACAAAAGGGGGGAAGTTAAAAAGTAATAGGGGGAAAAAAAAAAATAGAATAAGTATCAAAATGGGGGAAATTTCAGGGGTGATTTTTAAAAAAATTTGTAAAAAGAAAAATTTAAAAAAAAAAGAAAAAAGGGGTTTAATTTTAAAAACCCCAAAGGGGCCCCCGAAAGGGGGGGAAAAAAAAAAAAAGGGGGAACTTTTTCCCCCTAGGTAAAACCAGATATCCCCAAAGGGTCCTGGAAAACCCCCTGATAAGACAAACACTGAAAAACGCCCATCGGGCCCCCAAAAAAAAAGGGGAAAAACACCAGAGGAAGATCAAGAGGCCTGCTCTGCTCCTCCACAAAGGGTTTCCCCTCTCCCCCCCCCTTTTTTTGCTCTGCCCAACTCCCCTTTTGGGCCTGATCCCAAACAAAGAGCCGGAAAAATGAGGCCCCAACAAGACCCGACCCCCCAGCGGGGAAAATTCCCCAAACGTCCGGTTTTTGTGGTCTGCCCCCGGGAGGGGCCCCCGGGTTTTTGGGCCCGGGCCCGGGGTTTCCCCGGAAACCACCAGGCCCGGGGGAAATAAACCGTGTGTGTTTTTATTTTTTTCATGCGTCCCCGGGAAAAAAATTTTTGTTTGGGTTTTAAATTAAAAAGAAAACCTTTGGGGGCCAAAAGGGGAATTTTTAAAAAGGGGGGGTGAGGCCCCCCCTTTGGGCCCGTCCCTTTTAAAAAGTCCCTGGGGGGAAAAAAAAGGGGCAAGCACTGAGAATTTCCCCAAAACCCCCAAAAAGGGAAAATTTAGAAAGGGGTTCAAACACTAGGAATACCTATTCCAATAGACTTTAATATTTTTAAAAAAGCCCCCAAATTTTTTCACTGGGGGAAAAAATTTTTTAAAAAAACCGGAGAACCCCCGGGGGGACACTGTTTTCATTTATGTTTTTTTCCCCCAAAAGGAGTTGAGCGTTTTCGGAAAAAAGGGGGGTTTGGGGGAAACCCCCGAAAAATTTTTTTTTTTCCCAGGCCAAAAAATAGCCCAAAAGTAATTTTTAACACTAAAAAAAAAAAAAAATGTTATTTGGCTGGGCCCCCAAAGGAAGGTTTTAAAGTACCCTTTTTAAAAAAACCCGGGATGACACCGTGGGGTTTAAAAAAAAAAAAAAAACCCCAAAAACCCAAAACAACAAAAAGGGGGGGTTCTCAGAGTGTCCCCCAAACTCTTTGGGGAAAAAAGTTTTAGAACACAAAATCCCCCACTTTAAATTTTAAATACTTTTTTAAAAATTTTTTTCCAAAGGGGCTGTGAAAAAAAGGTAGACTTTTAAGTGGTAATAATGGTTTTTTAAAAAAAAGGGGGAAATTTTGTAAAAAACGCTGTTTCAACAAATTGGAACTCACAATGAAGGAGCTTGGGGGCCCCCGGGGAGAGAGACTCCAACCCGGGCAATTCACAAAGAAAACCTAGGTTGATATCTAAGACAGTTTTTTCCCCAAAAAAAAAAATACGTGAATAAAGGGGGGCCTTTTAAAAACTGTCACCCCCAAAAAATTTTTTCCTGACCCAAAAAAAAAACCCTGTTTTTAAAAAAAAACATAGAAACCCCCCTTTTTGGAAAAAAGTTTACTTTTTTAATTAAAACCCCCCCTGATTGCGTTTTTTTTAAAAGGCCCGGTTAGGGGGTTTTAAAAGGAAAAAAAGACGTCCAAAACCAAAAGGGGGGGGGGGCCCGGAGGGCAGGTTTTTTTGATACCAGGGGAATAAGATTTAGGGGCCTTTCCCCCGGGGGGGTGATGACTTCATTGAGGTTAGTTTTTTTTGGGGGAAAGGGTTTTTTGAATTGGGGGGTTTTTGGGTAGGGTAAGGGTTTTAAAAGGGAAAGGGGTTTTTGGGAAAAGGGGGGGGGGTTTGGGGGAGGTTAAAGGGGGGGGGTTTTTAAAAATTAGGGTTTTTTGGGGTTTTTTGGGGGAAAGGGTTTTTTGGGCCGGGAAGGGGGGGTTTGGGGGGGCACGATGAAAAGAGCTTCAACCACTGGAACCCCTTTTGGGGGGTTTTTAAAAAAAGAATTTCCAAAAAAAGACAGGAAATATTTAGAAATGTGTTCCTAAAAAAGGGAAAAAAATATTCCAATAGACTGAATAACCCCCAAAAAACACAAAATTTTTTTACTGGGGAAAAAATTTTTTTTCAAACAGCGAGAACCAAAAAAGGGCACTGTTTTTTCAATTTTTTTTTCCCTCAAAAGGGGTTGGCCTTTTTTTTTGGGGAAAAAGGGGGTTTGGGGGGAAAAAGTGGAAAAAAAATTTTTTTTTTTTCCCCCAGCAAAGAATAGGGAAAAAAAAATATTTAGAACACAAAGAAATCAAAATGTAAAAATTTTTCTAGGGTTCCAAATTTTTTTTTTTAAAGTAAACCCCTTTAAAAAAAAAGGTTTTAAAAAAAAACCCCCCTTAAAATGAAAACCTTTTTAAACCAAAACCACAGAACAGGGGATTTTCTCCCCCGTGTTTTTTTTCTAGAACTTTTTTGGGAAAAAAGGGGTTTTTCAAAAGAACATCCTTTTCAAAATTTTTTTAAATTTTGGAATTTGTATCCAAAGCCCCCGTAAAAGTTTTGGGGGGGCTAAAAAAGTGGTAATAATGGTTAAAGTACTGGGGGGTTTTTTAAAAAACGCTGTTTCAGCAAAAAATTTGGGGAAAAAACAATGAACAGCTTGGACACTGGAAGAAGAGGGGGCCCCCCGGGCAATTCACAATGAAAACCCAGGTTAATATCTAAGACAGTGTTTCAAACACTAAAAAAAACGTGAATAAAGGGGCCCCTTAAAAAATGTCACACATTGGGGTTTTCCCCCCAAGAAAAACGTGTTCAAAAAAAAAAAAACCAGTTGGATACTGGGTTTCCTTTTTTAATTTTAAAAAACAAAGATTTTGGGGTTTTTTTTTAAAAAAGGGCCGGGGGTTTTTCCCATTAAAAAAGGAAAGAAAAGACGTCACCTATGGCAGGGGGCCAAAAGGGGGGGGGTTTAAAAAAAACCAGGAGAAAAATGATTTACCTGTGGGGCCCCCCTGGGGGTGAAAGACCCATTGGGGTTTGTTCTGGGTTTTGGGGTTTTTGAATTGGGGGGTTTTTCTGGTTAGGGGGTTTTTATAAGGGTTTTTGGGGTAGGGGGGGGGTTTAGGGGAGGTTAGGGCTAGGGGTTTCCCTTAGGGAAAAGGGTTAGGGACCAGGGTTACGGGGGCGGTGGGGGGGAAGGTTGGGGATTCCCCCATGAATGAGCTTTAAACCACTTTTGGAAAACCAAAATTTTTGTGAAACACTGAGAATTTAGAACCCCCAACTAGGAAATATTTTTTAAAAGTGCTTTTTCCCCCTAGGAAAAACAAATTCCCCCAAAGACTGAATATCTGAACAGCCCCCAAAATTTGGCCCCCGGGAAATCTTTTCAAAAAATGAAAAACCCCCCTGTGACACTGTAAAAATTTTAAATTTTTTTCCCCCCCCAAAAAGGGGTTGGCGTTATCGGGGAAAAAAGGGGTTTTTGGGGGGCCCCAAAAAATTTATTTTCCAAAAGCAAAAGAATATAAAAAAAAAATTGAAACACTAAGAAAAAAAAATGTTACTTAGGCTAGGGTTTTCCCCAAAAAAATGTTTTAAAAATACCTTTTTAAAAACCCCCGGGGGGACAAAACCCCCCTTTTTAAAAAAAAAAAACCCCAGAAACTCAAAACCCAAAAAAACAGGGGGGGTTTTTTCAGAGTTTTTTCTAGAACTCTTTTAATTTCGTTTTAGAAAAAGAACATCTCTACTGAAAATTTTTTTAAAACAGAAAATTTTTTTATCCAAAGCGCTGTTTTTAAAATAAAAGGGGGGGAAAAATTTAAGGGGGAAAAATGGTTTTTAAAAAAATTTTGGGAAAATTTTTAAAAAAAAAGCTGTTTCAGCAAAAAATTGGGGAAATTTTTTAATGAAAATAGCTTGAGACACGGGGGAGAAAAAACTCCCCAAAAAAGGCCCAAAATTTTTAATGAAACCTAGGGGTTTAAAAAACAAAAAAAGTGTTTTTTTAAAACTTAAAAAAAATGAATAAAGGGCCTTTTTAAAAACTGTCACACATTGTTTCCCCCCAAAAAAAAAAAACCTTTTCAAAGAACATAGGGGAACCCCGGGTTTTTTAAAAAGTTTACAAAATTTTAAAAAATTTAAAAACAAAGAGTTGGCGTTTTTGAAAGGGCCCGGGTTTTTTCCCAATTTTAAAAAGGGGAAAAAAAAGACGTCACCAAGGGGGGGGGGGCCCCCCAGGGCAGGTTTAAAAATTTTTTTCCCCGGTGATTTTAAGAAAAATTTTTCCCGTGGACCAGGTGGGGGGGTTTTAAAAGTCATTGAGGTTAGTTTTTGGGTTAGGGTTAAAAAAATTGGGGTTTGGCCCGGGAAAAAGGGGTTTTTTAAGGGTTTTGGGGGGGGTAAAAGGGTTTTTGGGTCCGGTTTGGGCCCCCGGTTTTTTTCTTAGGGGTTTTTGGGTTAGGGAAAAAGGGGGCGGGGCACGGTGTAGTAAGGTTGGGGGATTCACCCCCGAAAGGGCTTCAACCACTGGACCAATTGGGGGGTAGCCTGGGGAAAATTTCCCCCCTTTTCCCCCCTAGGGAAATAAAATTTTTTAAAAGTGGGGGCAACACAAAAAAAGGAAAAAAAAATTCCAAAAGACTAATACCTAAAAAACACAATTTTGCACTGGGAAAACTTTTTCAAAACCCCCCCGAGAACCGACTGTGACAAAAATTTCATTTTTTTTTTTTTTCCCGTCAAAAGGGGGGTTTGGGGTTTTTTTTGGAAAAAAAGGGGGTTTGGGGAAACAGTGAAAATTCATTTTCCTAGAGCTATAGAAAAAGGGATGGGGAAAAAAAAAATTTTGAACACTATGAAATCAAAAAAAATTTGTTAGGCTAAAAGGGTTTCCCCAAAAAAAGGGTTTTAAAGTACCTTTAAAAAACCGGGGGGACACCCGTGTTAAAATGAAAAAATCTCAGAGCTCAAAACCCCCAGAAAAAAAGGGGGGGGGCTCAGATTTTCTCTAGAACTCCCCTTGGGGAAAAAGTTTTAGAAAAACAACATCTCTACTCAATTTTGAAAAACGAGAAATTTTTATCCAAACCTGTGAAAAGAGGGGGAGAAATAACAAGTTGGTTTTAAAAAAGGGTTTAAAATTTTTTGGTAAAATTTTTTAAAAAAAAAATGTTTTTTTCAAATTGGAACTCACAATGAACAGCTTGGGGAAAAATGGAAGAGAAGACTCCAACTCGGCAATTCCCCAATGAAAAAAACCCCCGGGAAAAAACAAAAACAGTTTTCAAACACTAGAAATAAAAAGAATAAAGGGCCTTTTTTTTCTGTCACACAAAATTTTTTTCCCGACAAAAAAAAACGTGTTTAAAGAACATAGAACCCAGTTGGAAAAAAGTTTTTCCCTTATAAATTTTAAAAAAATGAGTTGGCGTTTTTTTTAAAAGGCCGGTTTTTCTATTAAACAGGAAAAAAAAAGACGGGCACCAAGGGGGGAAGGGGGCCCCCAGGGCAGGGTTTTAAAATTTTTACCCAGGAGAAATGATTTTTAAAAAAGTGGCCCAGGGGGGGGGTGAATTTTTTTTATTGAGGTTAGTTTTTTGGGGGTTTGGGTTAGAGAATTTTTGGGGGTTTTTGGGAAGGGGAAAAGGGGGGGGGGAAAAAATTTTTGGGCTAGGGTTTTTGGTTTTTTGGGTCCCGTTAGGGGGGGGTTTACGCTTTTGGGGTTAGAGGAAAAAGGGGGGGGGTTTTCGGCACGGTGTAGTAAGGTTTTTTGGGAAAATTTTTGATGAATGAGCTTTTTTCCACTGGACCA
This sequence comes from Cnephaeus nilssonii, assembly GCA_030846915.1. Taxonomy (NCBI): domain Eukaryota; kingdom Metazoa; phylum Chordata; class Mammalia; order Chiroptera; family Vespertilionidae; genus Cnephaeus; species Cnephaeus nilssonii. The sequence goes on from JAULJE010000046.1 coordinate 51,288, forward strand.
TTTTGGGGGGTAGCACTGAAATTTAAAATTTTCCCCCCCAGGGGGGAAAAATTTTGGGGAAAAAAAATTCACTAACTAGGAATACAAATTCCAAAGACGAATATCGAACGCACAATTTTGTCACTGGGAAATCTTTTTCAAACAGGGGGGGGAACCAAGTGTGGGCACGTTTACAAAATTTTTTTTTTTCCCCTCAAAAGGATTTGGGGGGTTTTTTGAGAAAAGGATTGGGGGAAAAAGTGAAAAATTCATTTTTTCCAAAAAAAAGAAAAGTATGAAAGTATTTAGAACCCCAAAAATCAAAAAAAAATTTGTTTAGCTAGGGTTTCCCCCCTGTGTTTTAAAGTACCTTTAAAAGGGGCCGGGAAAAAACCCGTGGGGTTTAAAAAAAAAAAATCTCAGAGCTCAAAACCACAAAAACAGGGGGGGGGGCTCAGAGTGTCCTCTAAAAAAACCTTTTTGGAAAAAATTTTTTTAAAACGAAAATTCCCCCACCCCCCAAATTTTTTTAAACTGGAAAAAATTTTGGGGGCCAAAGCGCTGTGAAAAGTAGGGTAGACATCAATGGGTAAAAAAGGTTAAAGTTTCTTGGGGGTTTGTTTTAAAAAAAAATGTTTCCAAAAAAAAATTGGAAAAAACCCCCAAAGAACTCTAGCCCCCGGAAGAGAGAGATCCAACTCGGGCAATTTTCCCAAAGAAAAAAACCCACTTTAATATCTAAACAGTGTTTCAAAAAACCCAGAAATAAAAAGAAAAATAAAGGGCCTTAATATCTGTCCCCCCATTGTTTCCTGACAAGAAAAACGGTTTTAAAAAAAAATAGAACCGAGTTGGGGGACCCGGGGTTTAAAAATTTTAAATTTTTAAAAAACAAAAGAGTTTTGGGGTTTTTTTAAAGAGGGGGCCCGGGGTTTTTGGGGGTTAAAAAAAGGGGAAAAAAAAACGTCCAACCCCCATGGGAGGGGGGGCCCCCAGGGTAGGTTTAAAAATTTTACCCCCCAGATAATGAAAATTTTTTCCGTGGCCCAGGTTTTGGGGGGGGTGGGGGGGAAAATTTTTGGTTTTTTTTTGGTGTTTTTGGTTTTTTGAAAATTGGGGGTTTTTTGGGTAGGGGGTTTTTGGGTTTGGGGGAAAGGGTTTTTTGGGTAGGTAGGGGGGTTTTTGGGTCAGGTTTGGGTAGGTTTACGCTTAAGGGGGGTTTTTTGGGTTTAGGGACAGGGTTTCGGTCACGGTGTAGTAAAAGGGGGTTTGGGGGGTTCCCCATGAATGAGCTTAAACCCCCGGACCAAATTTTTGGGGGTAGCACTTTTTAAATTTTCCCCAACCCCCAAAAAAGGGGAAATTTTTAAAAAATTTTTTTTTACGAACTAGGAAAACATATTTCCCCCAAAAGAAATGAAAATCTTAAAAAAAAAATTTGTCCCCTTTTTGGGGAAAAAATTTTTCAAAAAAACCGAGGAAACCCCAAAAATTTTACACTGTTTTAAAAATTTTTTTTTTCCGGGCAAAAGGGGGTTGGCGTTTTTTTTTGGGAAAAAGGTTTTTGGGAAACAGTAAAAATTCATTTTCCAAAAACTCCGAAAAGTTTTTGAAAGTATTTAGAACCTATTTTTAAACAAAATGTTTGGGAGGCCCAGGGTTTTTCCCAAAAAAGTTTTTAAAATACCTTTAAAAAGCCAGAGGGCACCCGTTGGTTTTAAAAAAAACTCCAGGGGCTCAAAACAACAGAAAAAAAGGGGGGGGGCCCCAAGGGTCCCCCTAGAACTCTAGGAAAAAGTTTTTGGGGAAAAAGAAAAAACCCCTACTGAATTTTGAAATACCAAATTTTTTTATCCAAAAAAACTGTGAAAAGTGGGGAGACTTTCAAGTGGGAAAATGGGTTTTAAAAACTGGTAAAAATTTTTTAAAAAAAGCTGTTTCAAAAAAAAATTTGGGAAATCCAAAGAAGTAGCTTTAAAAACCCTGGAAATAGAGACTCCCCCCTCGGGGGGGAATTTTTAAAAAAAACCTAGGTTTTAAAAAAACTAAGAAATTTTTCAAAAAAATAAAAAAAACGGAATTTTAAAGGGGCCCTTTTTTTAAAATTTTTCCCCCCATTTTTTTCCCGACAAGCAAAAAAAAAGTTCAAAGAACAAGAAAACCCCCTTGGATGCTGTTAAACCCCCTTTTAATTAAGAGAAAAAAGAGTAGGCAATTTTTTAAAGAAAAATGGTTTGGCCCTTAAAAAAGAAAGGGGGTTTTTGTCAAACCCCAACCCCGGGGGGGGCCCCCCAAAAGGGGGGTTTTTAAATTTTTTTCCAGGGGGAAAAATGATTTTAAAAATTTGGCCCAGTGGGGTGATTTACTTCAAAAAAGGTTAGTTTTTTGGAGTTAGGGGGTTTTTGAATTGGGGTTTTTGGGGGAAAGGTTAAAGGGGAAAAGGAAAAAAGGGGTTTTTGGCCCAAAGGGAGGGGTCAGGGTTTTTTGGGTTGGGAAGGATTAGGGGTTAGGGGTTTAGGGGTTTTTAAAAAAAGGGTTTTTGTCCCCGGTGTATAAAAAGGGGGGGGGTTTTTTGATGAATGAGCTTCAACCCCCTGAACCAATTGGGGGGGAAAAAAAAGAAAAAATTTAAAAAATCCAAACAAAAGGGGAAATTAAATTTTTTAAAAAAAGGGTTAAAAAAACTAGAAAAAAAATTCCCCAAAAACTGAATATTTTTAAAAGAAAAATTTTTTTTTACTGGAAATCTTGTTCAAAAAAATTGAGAAAACCCGGGGGGGACAAAAATTTTACCTTTATTTTTCCCGCCAAAAAAGGGTTGGGGGTTTTTTTTGGAAAAAAAGGGGGTTTTGGGGAAAAACTGAAAAAAATTTTTTTTTTTCCTAGAGCTATAGAATTGTATTTTTAAATATTGAAAACACTATGAAACAAAAAGTAAAAATTGGGGAAAAGGGTTTCCCAAAAAAAATGTTTTAAAAATACCTTTTTAAAAAAAAGGTTTTTACACCCCCCCTTAAAATGAAAACTCCAGGCTCAAAACAACAGAACAAGGGGGGGTCCCCCGAGTGTCTCTAAACCTTGGGTACGTTTTTAGAAAAACGAACATCCCTACGGGGAATTTTTTAAAAAAGAGAATTTGTATCCCCCAAAACGCTGTTTAAAAGTAGGGGAGACTATCCCAAAAAGGGGGTAATGGGTTTTAAAAAAAATGGAAAAATTTTTTAAAAAAAGCTTTTTTCAGCAAAATTGGAAAAAACAAAGAAGGAGCTTGAGAACCCCCAAGAGAGAGAAATCCAAAACGGGCAATTCACAATTTTAAAAAACCAAAAGGGGGGGAAAAAAAAACCCAAAAGGTTTTTTTTTAAAAATAGAAATACGTGAATAAAAAGGGGCCCTTTTAAAAACTGTCCACCCCTTTTTTTTCCGACAAGCAAATCCGGGGTTTTTAAAAAAAATAGAACCCAGTTGGAAGCTGTTTTTCCCTTTTTTTAAAAATTTAAAAGGGGGAAAGATTGGGCCCCTTTTTTAAAAAAGGGGGCCCCGGGGGGTTTGGCCCCCCTTTTAAAAAAGGGGAATAGATGAAGTCCCCCAAGGTGGAGGGGGGCCCCCAGGGCAGGAAAATTTAAATTTTTTTCCAAGGGGATAATGAATTTTTTCCCGGGGCCCCCCCCGGGAGTGATTTACGTCCTCGAATTAGTTCTGGGTTAGGGTTTTTGGGGAAAAAAAGGGGGCTTTGGGGGGGGTTAGGGTAAGGAAAAAAGGGGCGGGCTAGGGAGGGTTAAAGGGTCAGGTTTTTGGGGGGGTTTTTAAAAAGGGAAAAGGGTTTTTGGGTTTGGGGCCCCCGGGTTTAAAGGTTTTTGGGGCTGTAAGGTTGATAAACAAAAAAGAAAGAGCTTTTAACCACGGCAAATTGGAGTTAGCAACCCAGAAATTTTTTCAACTCCCCGCTAGGGAATTTTAGAAAAAGTGCTTACCTCACTAGGGAAAAACATATTCCCCAAAAACTGAATAACTGAACCGCACAATTTTGTCCCCCTGGGGAAAAACTTGTTCAAAAAAGCTGAGAACTGAGTGTGCCCCCTGTTTTAAATTTTAAATTTTTTTCCCACAAAAGGAGTTGGGTTTTCGGGGGAAAAAGGGTTTTGGGGAAAAAAACGAAAAATTCAATTTTTCCAAAAGCCCAAAGAATATAAAAAAGTAATTTTTTAAAAACCCTGAAATCAAAATGGGTTTCCTTTTGGCCAGGGGTTTCCCAAAAAAAGTTTTTTTAAAGTAAACCCTTTAAAAGCCCGGAAAGACACCCGGTTTAAAAAGAAAACCTCAAGCCAAAAAAACACAACAGGGGGGTGTCTCCCGAGGTCTTTTAAAAAACTCTTTGGGAAAACCCTTTTAGGGAAAACGAACAACCAAATGAATTTTTTAAATCCCGGAAAATTTTTAAACCAAAAACGCTGTGAAAAGGGAGGGTAGACATCAAGTGGGGAATAATGGTTTAAAACGGAAAAATTTGTAAAAAAAACCCCTGTTTCCCCGCAAAATTGGGGAAATCACAAAGAAGGAAACTTGAGACCCTGGAAGAGAGGCCACCAACTCGGGGAATTTTTTACAATGAAAACCTAAGTTAAAATCTAAGACAGGGGTTCAAACACTAGAAATACGTGAATAAAGGGCCTTAATATCTGTCACACATTGTTTCCTGACAAGCAAATCGTGTTCAAAGAACATAGAACCGAGTTGGATGCTGTTTACATTTATAATTAAGAGACAATGAGTTGGCGTTTTTGAAAGAGGCCTGGTTAGGCCATTAAACGGGAAATGTGATGACGTCACCAAGGGGGAGGGGCCACGAGGGCAGGTTTAATTGATACCAGAGATAATGATTTAGCCTGGGGCCCAGCTGGGAGTGATGACGTCATCGAGGTTAGTTCTGGTGTTAGGGTTAGAGAATTGGGGTTCTGGCTAGGGTTAGGGATAGGATAAGGGTTCGGGCTAGGTAGGGTTCAGGCTCAGGTTAGGGCTAGGTTTAGGTTAGGTTAGAGGGTTAGGGACAGGGTTAAGGTCACGGTTCTGTAAGGTTGGGTATTCACAATGAATGAGCTTCAACCACTGGACAAATTGGAGTGTAGCACTGAGAATTTACAACTCCAGACTAGGGAAATATTTAGAAATGTGCTTCACACACTAGGAATACATGTTACAATAGACTGAATATCTGAACAGCACAATTTTGTCACTGGAAATCTTGTTCAAACCGCTGAGAACCGAGTGTGACACTGTTTACATTATATTTTTCCCGTCAAAAGGAGTTGGCGTTTTCGGGAAAAGGAGTTGGAGAAACACTGAAAAATTCATTTTCCTAGAGCTATAGAATAGTATGAAAGTATGAGAACACTATGAAATCAAAATGTTAGTTAGGCTAGGGTTCCAAGTAGTGTTTTCAAGTACCTTTAAAAAGCCGGTATGACACCCGTGTTAAAATGAAAACTCTCAGAGCTCAAAACAACAGAACAGGGGATGTCTCAGAGTGTCTCCAGAAATCTTGGAATACGTTTTAGAACACGAACATCTCTACTGAATTTTGAAATACTGAGAATTTGTATCCAAAGCGCTGTGAATAGTAGGGTAGACTTTCAAGTGGTAATAATGGTTAAAGTATGGTATATTTGTATTAAACGCTGTTTCACCAAATTGGAATTCACAATGAAGTAGCTTGAGACACTGGAAGAAAATGACTCCAATTCGGGAAAATCACAATGATAACCTAGGATAATATCTAAGAATGTGCTTCAAACACTAGGAATACGTGAATAACGGGCCTTAATATCTGTAACACAATGTTTCCTGACAAGGAAATCGTGTTCAAAGAACATAGAACCGAGTTGGATACAGGTTACAATTATAATTCAGGGACAACGCGTTGGCGTTTTTGAAAGATGCCTGCTTAGGACATTAAACTGGAAGTGATGACTTCAACAAGTGGGAGGGGCCACGTGGGCAGTCTCAAGTGATCCCAGGTGATAATGATTTGGCCAGGGGACCTGCTGGGTTTGATGATTCCATCGAGGTTAGCTCTAGTATTAGGGTTAGAGAATTGGGGTTCTGGCTAGGGTTAGGGTTAGGATAAGGGTTCGGGCTAGCTAGGTTCAGGCTCAGGTTAGGGCTAGGTTTTGGGTTAGGGTTATAGGGTTAGGGACAGAGTTACGGTCATGGTGTAGTAACATTGGGTATTCACAATGAATGAGCTTCAATCACTGGACAAATTGGAGTGTAGCACTGAGAATTTACAACTCCAGACTAGGGAAATATTTAGAAAAGTGCTTCACACACTAGGAATACATATTCCAATAGACTGAATATCTGAACAGCACAATTTTGTTACTGGGAAGTCTTGTTCAAACAGCTGAGAACCGAATGTGACACTTTTTACATTTATTTTTCCCGTCAAAAGAAGTTGGAGTTTCGAGAAAACGAGTTGGTGAAACACTGAAAAATTCATTTTCCAATACCTATACAATAATATGAAAGTATTTAGAACACTATGGAATCAATATGTTAGTTAGGCTAGTGTTCCAAGTAGTTTTTTAGTGTGCCTTTAAAAAGCCAGTATGACACCCGTGTTAAAATGATAAACTCTCAGAGGTCAAAACAACAGCCAGGGGGTGGGGGGGCGGGCGGGGGGAAGGTGTCAGAATGTCTCTAGAACTCTTGGAATACATTTTAGAACCGGAACATCTCTACTTAATTTTGAAATACTGAGAATTTGTATCCAAAGCGCTGTTAAAGGTAGGATAGACTTTCAAGTGGTAATAATGGTTAAAGTGCTGGTATATTAGTAAAAAATGCTGTTTAACTAAATTGGTATTCACAATGAAGGAGCTTGAGACACTGGAAGAGAGAGACTCCAACTCGGGAAATTCACAATGATAACCTAGGATAATATCTAAGAATGTGCTTCAAACCTAGGAATATGTGAATAAAGGGCCTTAATATCTGTAACACATTGTTTCCTGACAAGGAAATCGTGTTCAAAGAACATAGAACCGAGTTGGATACTGGTTACATTTATAATTCAGGGACAATGAGTTGGCGTTTTTGAAAGAAGCCTGGTAAGGCCATTAAACCGGAAGTGATGATGTCACCAAAGGGAGGGGCCACGTGGGCAGGCTCAATTGATCCCAGGTGATAATGATTGGCCAGGGGACCACTGGGAGTGATGACGTCTTCGAGGTTAGTTCTGGTGTTAGGGTTAGAGAATTGGGATTCGAGCTAGGGTTCGGGTTAGGATAATGGTTGGGCTAGCTAGGGTTCAGGCTCAAGTTAGGGCTAGGTTTAGTGTTAGGGTTAGAGGGTTAGGGAGAGGGTTATTAGGGTCACGGTGTAGTAACATTGGGTATTCACAATGAATGAGCTTCAATCATGGACAAATTGTAGTGTAGCCATTTCCTGAGAGTCTGACTTACTTGTCTTGAAAATTCATTCTATGGAAACATGTCCAGTCATGACAGATAAACATTTGTAATAAACACATACTGTTTTTATCAGGTCAACATGCACTTCACCTACGTTTATTTTTTTCAGGTTGCTGCTTTGGAGAAGAGAATGTGGAGGCCCCGACTGAACAGAAGTTTTCAGTAAGAGTGTCACAGGCAAGGAATCCCAAGGTAGCCTTATCTTCTCAGAAGAGCCTTCCCTGTGAGAGTTGTGAGCTAGTTTTGGGAAACATTTTCCACTTGACTGAGCTGCAGGAAACACAGCACGGACAGATACTGTTGAGATGTGGTGCATGTGCAAAACGATTTTATTTCAGTGCAAAATTTCACCAACATCATGTGAGAGAGAAGCTTTTCATTAGAGGTGTTATAAGGAATTCATGTGCAAACAGCTTCGATTTCAATGTGTCCCAGAATCGTTTCACATGCGGGGAGGTTGGGCAGGGTGTTCTTACTGGGTCAGGACCTCTCCACCTAAAGGCTACTCAGACCAGGGACAGTCCAACGGCAATTTTGATGTGTGGGATGACATTTGAAAGGAGAAACAATTATTACAGTAGAAAAGAATGTAAGGAAGACATTAGTTTGTGTCCACACGTTTATTCAGGAAAAATGTGTTCATCTTGGAAGTCGGTGTTTTGTGTCCTCTGAATGTGGAAAATATATTGCTAAATTATCTATCTTTCATTATCAACAGCAAGGTCACACTAGAGTAAAGCCTTATCACTGCAGTGAATGTGGGAAATATTTTACCAGGATCGGTGATCTTCACTCTCATCAGAGAGTTCATACAGGAGAAAAGCCTTATACATGCAGTGAGTGTGGAAAATCTTTTACATGTAGCAGTACTGTCCAATATCATCAAAGAGTTCACACTGGAGAAGAGCCTTATCAATGCAGTGAATGTGGAAAATCTTTTACCACTAACAGAATACTTCATCATCTTCATCATCATCATCAGAGAGCTCACACAGGAGAAAAGCCTTATAAATGCAGTGAATGTGGAAAATCTTTTACACGGAGTAAATGCTCTCCAATGTCATCAGAGAGTTCACACTGGAGAAAAGCCTTATCAATGCAGTGAATGTGGAAAATCTCTTACCACTAAGAGAATACTTCATCATCATCGTCTGAGAGTTCATACAGGAGAAAAGCCTTATAAATGCAGTGAATGTGGGAAATCTTTTCTTGCTAGTAATGACCTTCATTGTCATCAGGGAGTTCATACAAGAGAAAAGCACTATAAATGCAATGAATGCGGAAAATCTTTTAAACGTGGCAGTGATCTCCAGTATCATCAGAGAGTGCACACTGGAGAAAAGCCTTATCAATGCAGTGAATGTGAAAAAATCTTTTACACGGAGCAATGCTCTCCAATATCATAAGAGAGTTCACACTGAAGAAAGCCATTATGAGTACAATAAATGTGAGGTATCTCTCAGCAAAATTTCTCAATTCACGCTGCACCTATGAGTCCAAATGTGAGAAATTTCTTTGATGTGTAGGAAATGTAGTTTTTTAGTACTTAATAATAAAAGAAAATTTGTGAATCCTCATTTTTCTGAATTGTATCCCATATATTTAATCACATATATTATGTAAAGTTCCCATAAGTGTTTTTTTCTGTTGTGTTGGTTTGTTTTTATGTTGGAACACTATGTAATTATGTTGCACTTTCTAATATACAGAGATGTACTGCCAGATCTATGTCATTGCATATTTCTGTTGCTGACGGTTTTTCCCCTGAACTACCTATCAGGTCCCTACAGATGGCATCAATCACCATCCTTACGTGCCCAGGGAAGCTAATTCTGTTGTCTAATTTGTTGAAGAAAATTAGGAATACCTGAGCCCTTGATTCTTACTTGTTTCCCTGTCATGAGTTATCCCACAGGACTGATTACCGTTGGTGCCAGCAAACATAATGTTACAGAGGAACTGCCATTTTCAGGGACATGCTTTGCCTGAATGCTGGTGATGAATTTATTGAGTGCCTCCGTCATCAGTGGAAGAACTGCCAGTCTCATGTCTCTTTGGTTTGTAAAATAATGAAGGCTTTTTCCTAAGACTTCTTTAATCTTGGGTGTTCTATTTACTGTGTGGGTTAGCTTATAGGAAGATCTGGGTTCTCCAAGCATGATGAGGTGAAAAATTTTGTGGGGGTCTCAAATATTTTTACCCTTGGAGGAACAGTATGGTGTAGAAATTAGCTCAGCAGTTTTGGCAAATTTACATTGTGCCCATATTTTCCTTGGAAGCACTGTGTACTTTCTAATCTTCATGTGATTTCTGGATGCTTTGAGACACAGAGATCCCTCCAAAGAGGGGGTTGCTGTGACAACCTCAATGATGTCTGGGAGCATGAATTTCTTTTATTGTTTTCAAGGGATGCCAATACATGTGAAGGGAATCTGTTGTCCAGGTGTTGCAAAGAGCCATGTGCCCTAAGGCCTACAAGTTCACTGGTAATGGTCTGTGATTTGAGCACCATAGCAGTGAGGGGAAACCCTTTCACTGTAGAAACACTGATTTTTTTAAAAATATATTTTATTGAGTTTTTACAGAGAGAAAGGGAGAGGGATAGAGATTAGAAACATCAATGAGAAGAAACATCCATCAGCCACCTCCTGCACATCCCCCACTGGGGATGTACCTGCACCTAAGTACATGCCCTTGACCGGAATCGAACCTGGGACCTTTCAGTCCACAGGCTGACGCTCTATCCACTGAGCCAAACCAGTTTTGTCCTGACCTAATTTTTGTTGGGCGAGACTGCGGCCCATTAGATGGAATGGTCCTCATCTAAATATGCATCCAGGAATTATTTTGAGGAAAAGACTATAAGAGCTGTGTGTACACAGATGTGAAGTTCTCCAGCGATGTTTATCTTCTGTGGAGCAGTCATTGTCATTGATTATAATCAGGATGTTTTGTGGCTCCTGTAGCTTCTCAGATGTTCCCATCAGAGCCATTGATGTGCTGGCAGGAATACAAAGATGGAGACAAAGGCTGTCTTTAGTCCAGGGATGTGGCTTTTGTGGGTTTGGGTGAAAGTTCTTCATTGTTTGTACATTTTCTCTCACTGAGATGAGACTCACCCAGAGGGCATAAGTATGTGGATTGAATATAATGTTGCCAAACCTGTTCTTCCAGAATTGGTCAACATACATTTGTTTTATCTTGAACCATTGTTAACAGCTATAATGAGTAAATTACATGCCTTAAGTATAGTGTTTCATAAATCTTGACATGTGCATGAAACTGAAACCATCATTATAGTCATAATGCTGACCATATCTGTCTCTGTGTAATTGCTTCATTACCTCTTTTACCTCTCCCTGTTCTTCACAGCTTTCCTAGTTTCCATGGATTAACATTCCATTTTCATAGAGAACTTTATTTTTCTAAGTGTTTTTCTGCTTTATGTGTCATAAATACTTGGAGATTTATTAAATTTACACTAATAAATCATCTTTTTTTCTGATAGATGTCCTTATCATTGCTATATTGCCTTCAGTTTGTCCATTTTCATAAATATTTGGTTATTTCTAATAAAGCTGGTACAAACATTTCTGTATAATTTCTTGTATGTATATAAGTATAATTTACCTTTGTGAAAAATGAAGTGCATAATCTGAGTTTTTTATCTAGATGAATGTTTAATTTTACTGAGATTAGCAAATTGAGATCTAAATGGAAAATATCACCATGGCTGGTGTGGCTCAGTGCTTGGTCATCATCTCATGTAGCACAGGATGTGAATTTGATTGCCAAGCGGGGATATGTGCTGAGTTGTGGGCTAGATCCACAGAAGTGGGTGTGCAGGAGGTCGCTGGCCAATATGGCACTGTTTTCCATCAATATTTCTATCTCTCTCCCATATCTCTCTAAAAATTAATAAACTATTCTTTTTTTAAAAAAAGTATATTTTATTGATTTTTTACAGAGAGGAAGGGAGAGGGAGAGAGAGCTAGAAACATCGATGAGAGAGAAACATCAATCAGTGGCTCCCTGCACCCCCCCCCCCCCCCGCCTCACCGAGCATGTGCCAGCAACCAAGGCACATGCCCCTGACCGGAATCTATCCCGGGACTGCTCAGTCCACAGCCCGAAGCTCCATCCACTGAGCCAAACAAGCCAGGGCTAATCAACTATTCTTTAAAAATGAATAATAAACCTTACCCCAGCCGGTTTGGATCAATGGATTGAGCATCTGTCTGCAAACTGAAGGGTCCCAGAATTGATTCTGCCCAAGGGCACATGTCTGGGTTGGGGGCTGAATCCCCAGTAGTGGTTGTGCAGGAGGTGTCATCAATGATTGACTCTCCTCTCCCTCTCTGAAATCAATAAGGAAATAAGTTTAAAAACGAAAAACATCAGTGTGTATGAGCATGTCTCACTAAGAATGGAGCGACTCAACCAATAGCCTGGCTCTATGGTATGCTAATATTTAAATTTTTTTTGTATTTTTTTGTTTTTAAAATATATTTTTATTGATTTCTGAGAAGAAGGGAGAAGGAGGGAGAGATAGAAACATTAATGATGAGAGAGAATCATTGATTGGCTGCCTCCTGCACACCCCACACTAGGAATCGAGCCTGTAACCCAGGCATGTGCCCTTGACTGGAATCGAACCTGGGACCCTTCAGTCCGCAGGCCAAAGCCCTATCCACTGAGCCAAACCAGCCAGGTCTAAAGATTGTTTTTAAAAAATTAATAAACTAACTGATAGTACTTTTTTGCATTTTTCCAGTAGTGTGTGAGGGATTCACATTCTTCACATTCTAGAGGATATTTTGTTTGGTCAATCATTCTTTATTTAAACATTTTATTTTGTAAGTTCGTCATGCTACCTCACTGGTTGGTTGTACTTTTTCTAGAAATTTATGGTGAGTCTTTTCTCAGATGTATATTTGCTGTGTCTGCATCTTTGTTAAAACTTCTGATCATATGTTCTGCCTAATGTTTTATGAGTTTTGGCAATTTTCTTGAACAAAAAGACAATGGAATAACAAATATCAATGTTAGAATTTCACTCATTTTGTTCCTTTTTGCTTTAGGAAATAAATTTTTGTATTTGTATAGAGTGTTTTAATAATTTTTACCTTTTAAAGATATATTTTTATACATTTTAAAAATATTTTTTATTGATTTCAGAGAAGAAGGGAGAGGGAGAGAGATAGAATCATCAATAATGAGAGAGAATCATTGAAGGAAGAGGGAGAAAGAGATAGAAACATTAATGATGAGAGAGAATCATTGATTGTCTGCCTTCTGCACAACCCCTATTGGGGATCAAGCCTGCAACCCAGGCATGTGCCCTTGACCGGAATCGAACCCTGGTCCCTTCAATCCGCAGGCTGATGCTCTATCCACTGAGCCAAATCAGCTAGAGCTGAACATTTTCTCCTTTAATTCTCACATAAATCCTGGGAAGTCTAAACTGATATTGAACTGTTGGAACATCCTTGATTATAGAAATGAGGAAGATTTTCCAAGTTTACTTAACAATGCCAGGGCTGAACCAGCAGACTATGAGTGATGGATGAATGATTACTCTGCCATGTTTTTTTGTGAAAGAGAGGGCTAAGGGGCTGCCTACATATCAGAACCAAACATCCCATTCATCTGCCTCTTTAGGCTTTTATTGTAACAAATTCTTGAATTAAAATTAACTATCAGATTCTATCAGTAGGGTAAGCATCCTTGAGAACACACATGAGTCAACAGTGTCCTTTAAGCAAGGACAAGTAAAGACTAAGCATAAAGATTCTGGTAAACACCCAGAGCCTTGCATGTAAACAGACTTGCTCCCCACAAAACAAGTGTCAGATATAAAGGCTGGATTGCAACCCAGTGTTGGGCCTGGATTGCCAGTGGGGAAAAGGGCTTGGTTGTAGGCTAGATCACTAGAAGGTGTGTGCACAAGGCTGCTTGTCTAGGTTGCACTCTCACATAGATGTTTCTCTCCCACTCTCTAATATTTTCTCTAAAAATCAGTACAATATTCTTGAAAAATGAATATAAATTGATTGTGCATTTTTGCATTATACTAGCAGTATGTGAGGGTTCACATTGTCCACATCCTAGAGAATATTTTCTTTGGTCAATCGTTCTTTGTTTAAACTTTTTTTTTCTTTTAACTTTGTTGCACTTCCTCTATTGCTTTTTTATTGTATTTTTTTTTCTAGGAAATTAAGGTGAATCTTATCACAGATGTGCATTTGCTATGTATGTATCTTTGTTAAAACATCTGATCCTCCAGACAGGTCCAGATGAAACAGGAAGTGATATATTTAGGCACTTGTAAAACAAATAGATGGTGTGAGACCAAGTTTTGTTGTTCCTCAGAATTTATCCCATCACGCTCTTGCATATATGTTCTGACCCCTCTACATACTTTACATGACACTTATTGTATTTTCTGGGATCTTGTATTTTTTCCCAAGAATATGACATATATCTGGACAATAAGTTTACATAATTTTTGTTGTTGTTAACCCTCAACCTCAGTGATTTTTCCATTGATTTTTAGAGAGTGGAAGGAAGGTGAAGAGACACACAGAAACATCTGTGTGTGAGAGAGAAATCCTTTGGTGGCCTTCCACACATGACCTCACCTGGCTGGGTACTGAGCCCCCAATGAGGTACAGGCCTTTGCCCAGAATGAAAGCCTTGACCCCTCAGTCCACAGGCCAAGGCTCCATCATTTGAGCCGAAGTATTTGTTGTATAGAAGGCTACCATGCTGGCACCATTCAAGGTTTGGAAAGTGGGCATCTGTACCTGAGATAAAGGTTTTAGATCCTAGGGTCTCACAACCTTGCTTGGAAATAATTATTTCACCTGTTAATGCAGTTCCAGTGTCTGCATGTGGAATGAACATTATTTATGGAAGAGAATATTGCTAGAGCAAACTATATACAGGCATAATGGAGTTATTCAATGAACAGTGCTTAGATAGCTAGAAGACAAAAGCCTCTATGAAGCTGAGTACAGGTAGGTCTCAATAGGTGGTAAATTAAAGGCACTGATTCCCAAGAGATGAGAGAATTAACCTTAGATATGGCTATGCTGAAACATTGGCTACAATGAAATTCTTTTTCCTACAAATGTGAGACCTCGTCATTCATGACAACTTGAGGAAAATATAGTGAGCTGAGAAAATATAATACAGTGTGAGCAGAAAAATTTAAAACCGTGGAAGAAAAGCCACAGCATGATGTTTCATGGCTTCAGCCATCTTTTACTAAGGATCCCATTTGCTTCTGAGGCTGAACTGTCCTGTGTTACACAGCAGTGCATAAAGACACATGTTCCCAACAAGGCTTGTTCAAAGGCTTTGTGGATGAAAGGAGATATTGACAGCAATACAATCATAGTAGGAGACTTTAATACCCCACTATCACCATTGGACAAATCCTCTAAACAAAAAATCAGCAAAGAAACATCGATCCTAAATTACTCACTAGATCAGATGGAATTAATTGACATCTTCAAACATTTCACCCCAAAGCCACAGAATATACATTCTTCTTAAGTGCACATGGGTCATTTTCAAAGATAGACCACATGTTAGGTCATAGGCAAAGTCTCTTCAAATTCAAGAAGATATAAATCATATCAAGCATCTTCTCAGCTCACAGTGGCATAAAACTGGAAGTCAACTACAACAAAAACAATCCAAAAAATAAAAATAAAAATCAAACACATGGAGACTAAACAGCATGCTATTGAACAGTGACTGGGTTACCAGATAGATCAAGGAATAAATAAAAAACATCATGGCAACAAATGACAATAAAAACACAACAATCCAAAATCTATGGGACACAGCGAAAGCAATCTTGAGAGGGAAGTTCATAGCTCTACAAGCCTACTACAAAAAACAAACAATGGTAACAACTTACCTAACCCTACAACTCAAGGAGTTAGAGAGCAACAAGAAAAGCCCAGTGTAAACAGAAGGAAGGAAATAATAAAGATAAAAGCAGAGATAAAGGACATTGAGCCCAAAAAAAAAAAAATACAAAAGATCAACAAAACCAAGAGCTGATTCTTTGAAAGGACAAATAAGATTGATGAACCTCTAGCCAGGCTCACCAAGAAGCAAAGAGAGAAGACCCAAATAAACATAATCAGAAATGAAAGAGGTGAAATAACAGCAGACCCCACCAAAATACATAGGATTGTTAAAAAATACTATGAATAACTCTATTTTAACAAACTGGACAACTTGGAGGAAATGGACATATTCCTAGAAAAATATAACCTTCCAAAACTCAATCAGGAAGAACCTAAACATCTCAATAGGCTGATAACTATGGAAGAAATTGAAGCAGTCATCAAAAAACTTCCAGCAAACTAAGGCCCAGGGCCAGATGGCTTCACAGGGGAGTTTTACCAAACATTCAAAGAAGAACTAAAACCTATCCTCCTCAGACTATTCCAAAAAATTCAAGAGGAAGGAACACTTCCAAGCTCATTCATGAAGCCAGCATCACCCCAATACCAGAACCAGATAAAGACAACACAATGAATGAGAATTACAGGCCAATATCCCTCATGAATATAGATGCCAAAATCCTTAAAAAAAATTATAGCAAATCGGATCCAACACTACATCAGAAAGATTATACACCAGGAATGTATTCCAGGAATTCAAGGATGGTACAATATCCGAAAATCAAGAAACGTGATACATCACATAAACAAATTGAGAGATAAAAATCAGAGTCATATCACTTGATGCAGAAAAAGCATTTGACAAAATCCAACACTCTTTCTTGATAAAAACTCTCAACAAGGTGGGAATAGAAGGATCATACCCAAAACAATAAAAGCTATATATGATAAACCCACAGCTAACATCATACTCAATGGGCAAAAACTAAAACCCTTTCCCCTAAGAACAGGAACAAGTCAGGTATGCCCACTCTCACCACTCATGTTTGACATAGTACTGGAAATATTAGCCATTGCAATTAGACAAAAAGAAGAAATAAAAGGCATCCAAATTGGAAAAGAATAAGTAAAGCTGTTTTTATTTGCAGATGACATGATATTGTACATAGAAAACCCGAAAGACTCCATCAAAAAACTAATAGACTTAATGAATTCGGCAATTTAGCAGGATACAAAATTAACGCCAAGAAATCTATGGCATTACTATATGCCAATAAAGTTTGGAGCTATATATACATAGGTCATCTTTCAATATGAATATGTATTTCATTTACTCTAAGTATAATTTGTGAATATTTGTGTAATCTTATCTCATTGAGAATGCCTGAAATATCAACTCTGTTGACATCTTAAATTAAGGTGACCAGATGTCCCGCTTTTGGCGGGACAGTCCCGATTTTTAACAATTTGTCCCGCGTCCTGCGGCGTTTTAAAAAAGTCCCGATTTTTGGAAAGAATGCACGACAAGCTAGGGAACAGCGGGAGAACGGGAAGGGAATATACGGTTTTCAGCGGCCATGTGGCTATTTAGCCAAAATATGAGTTTTATATTATTTTTTGTTAATTTTATAATGTTAAACTTTAATAATAACAAATAATTGTTGAGAACTGATTATTGAGAACTGCTTATCAAAGTTCGCATTGTTGATCAGTTTGTTAGAATTCGACCACCATTGTTTGGACTTAATGAACAATGGCATTTTTTTGGGATTGGCAACGACAAAAACATTTTGTAACTGTCTCTCAGATGATACACATCGTACTGCGTGCTAGTAAGCTAGTTAAACAAGTGATGTCATTACAAATCAGCTATTCAGATAATTTAGGTAAGTAATTTATTTATTTATTTCATAAATACATAAATTTTTTTGAATTTAGCAGACAGTACTCGTATTATTTATATTTTATAGTGGCGGCAAAAAGTCTAGCGCCAGCCTTGAAAGTGACACTTACGACTTACCTTAATCAAGAACCCCCCAACCCCCCCCACCCCATCAATGGTGTCCCGCTTTACCATTGTTAAAATCTGGTCACCTTATCTTAAATATGTCCTTAAAGGACAAATTATCTTTCACTCTTATAATTACAGTAGCATCTTCACATTAACAAAAACACCAGGTACTTTGCCGGGATTTAAGTCTGCCACAGTTTTAAAAGTGTATTTATCTTTATTGATGTTCAAGTAAAAATTAAACAACAGAATTCGATTTAAAGTTTATATTACACATATTCTTTATTTCAAATATATGCCCCACATTCTACCTGTATAATATAGATTCTATATTATGACAAGCTGCATTGGTCTCACAGATAATGTGTTTTCATAAAAAGGACTCCAGTCCCTTTGAAGTATGGAAGCAACCATACTTAGGTAAAAACTGCTGTTTGAATTTTAACCCTGCTATTCTGGCTTCTGCACGCACTTGCTTGCTTGGACAATAGGGTGGTTACCTCAGCTTCCAGACTGAGACCTGGAGACTCACAGAGGTAATTTTCCTGTGCCTGTGGACCAGGACTACAGGAGATTGATTCCCACTGACTCAGTACTCCAGGAGTAGAAACTGTAGATAACCTTTAGAGATTACTGACTCGCTTGGGTCTGCTTCTGTAAAAACCTGCTTTCCCAAGATAGGGCCACATTCCAATAATGTCCAGAAGGGGCTGGGAACCCCCTCACAGGCTGTTCCCAGCCTTTAGAATTAGATTTAGAATTTAGAACAAAGGAAAATTTTTGTGGTTTGGACCTTTAAAAGGACTGCCTACACCTGGGACAGCTAGGTCGTGAGGGTGGCCACCTGCTTGTGGCCAGTTCAATAAATCCTTGCCTGCTTTTTTAATCAATCAGCAGCCTCCGGTGGTCTTATTTTTGACTCCAGGGTTCGACCCCACAACACCTTTACCAGGAAAAACGACAACTCTTTTAGCCATTTTCAAGATGTCTCTTTCATGAGGAAGGTCATTTCCCAGTGCCCCTACCAGCAGATGTCGCTGTTTTCCTTGGAGTGATATGGAGAAACCTTCCACCACCATCTTGGACTCTGGAACCCACATTACCCAGAAGGCCTTGTGTGGAATACCGCCAGCTTAGCCAATGAAAGGTCAGAAAAGGCCTTTCTTTTGCCTCACGCGCGAGCGGGGGGCGGGTCGTGCGGCGCACTCTGGGCGGCTATTGGTCTTCACCCAGAATTTACTCATTCGGGGTCGAAGGCCTCAAGCGGGCGGCGGCAGAGGCAGATACTTGGCGGAGAAGGCCGAGTCCTTGCCCGCTCAGCTCACACATGGGAGTGAAGTTCGCTGACGCCACCGGGTTCCCCACGTCCGTGATGGAACACAGACCCTTTACTCCCCCTCCCACCGCCCCTGCTTCTTACCGCGGCTCCGGCCTCTCCGGCCTAGATCCGAGCACAGCGTTCAATGGCAACGGCCTTGCTCAGGGCTCAGCTGAGGTGAGTTCCCGTCCCCCGCCCCGCCACACCGGCCCTCCCCGCCTCCTCACACTCCACCCAGCAGCCTGGGGTCAGGGTGAAGTGTGGTAGCAACCATACTTAGGTAAAAACTGCTGTTTGAATTTTAACCCTGCTATTCTGGCTTCTGTACACACTTGCTTGCTTGGACAATAGGGTAGTTACCTCAGCTTCCAGACTGAGACCTGGAGACTCACAGAGGTAATTTTCCTGTGCCTGTGGACCTGGACTACAGGAGATTGATTCCCACTGACTCAGTAGCTCCAGGAGTAGAAACTGTAGATAACCTTTAGAGATTACTGACTCCGCTTGGGTCTGCTTCTGTAAAAACCTGCTTTCCCAAGATAGGGCCACATTCCAATAATGTCCAGAAGGGGCTGGGAACCCCCTCACAGGCTGTTCCCAGCCTTTAGAATTAGAATTTAGAATTTAGAACAAAGGAAAATTTTTGTGGTTTGGACCTTTAAAAGGACTGCCTACACCCGGGACGGCGCGGTCGTGAGGGTGGCCACCTGCGTGTGGTGCCCTCGTGGCCGTCCTGGCCAGTTCAATAAATCCTTGCCTGTTTTTTTAAATCAATCAGCAGCCTCCAGTGGTCTTATTTTTGACTCCAGGGCTCGACCCCACAACAAGGGCGCCTGTCACGTCCTGCAGCTCAGGTCCCGGTCAAGGACCCCGAGGAAGGTGGAGGGGAGAGAGGAGTGTTGTGAGATCTGAGGACACAGGAAGTGCAGGGCAGAGTGGACAGGGGTGACTTGTATCTGAAATTCCCCTGCGGATGTGGGTGGTGAGTATTGAATCCAAGGTCAGAGAAGGGCAGGGAGGATTTCAGAGCCGCCTTCCCTGCTCTCCCCAGGCTGTGGGGTCCATCAGGAATCAGGTTGTGCCAGATCCTTCTGAAACATCTCAAGCACTCTCTGGGTGCCATAGGCCAAGGTCATGGGCGAGTCCAGAGAGGTCCTGTGCTGTGGAGCAGGAAGGGGGCAGAGCTGAGACAATGAACCTGGGGTCTGAAGTTGTGATGTCTGGACATTACACAGTGGTGTGCACATCTGGAGGAAGTGTGAGCTGATGGTACTGGAAACCTTGTATTGGGACTTTAAAAAAATAGTTTTTAAAATTGATTTTAGAGAGGAAGGCAGAGGGGGAGAGAGAAAGAGAGAAAAACATCTATTTTTTTTAAACATCTTTTTTAAAAAAAATTTAATAAACTTTTGTTGTTCAGATTATTACAATTGTTTCTCTTTTTTTCCCTCCATATCTCCTCTCCACCCAGTTCCCCCCCCCCTCCTCTGCCCTTACCTCTCCCTCGCTGTCCTCATCCATAGGTGTATGATTTTTGTCTGTCCAGTCTCTTCCCGACCACCCCCCCCACACACACACACACACAGACACCCCTTTCCCCCTGAGAATTATCAATCCACTCCCATTCTATGCCCCTGATTCTATTATATTCACCAGTTTATTCTGTTCCTCAGATTTTTAATTCACTTGACTTTTAGATTCACTTGTTGATAGATATGTATTTGTTGTTCATAATTTTTATCTTTACTTTTTTCTTCTCTTTTCCTCTTTTTAAAAGAATACCTTTTCAGCATTTCATATAATATTGGTTTGGTGGTGATGAACTCCTTTAGCTTTTTCTTATCTGTGAAGCTCTTTATCTGCCCTTCAATTCTGAATGATAACTTTGCTGGGTAGAGTAATCTTGGTTGTTCATTCTTGCTATTCATCACTTTGAATATTTCTTGCCATTCCCGTCTGGCCTGCATAGTTTCTGTTGAGAAATCAGCTGATAATCATATAGGTGCTCTCTTGTAGGTAACTGTTTTTTCTCTTGCTGCTTGTAAGATTCTGTCTTTGTCTTTTGCCCTTGGCATTTTAATTATGATGTGTCTTGGTGTGGTCCTCTTTGGATTCCTTTTGTTTGGGGTTCTATGCGCTTCCTGGACTTGTATTTCTTTTACCAGGTGGGGCAAGTTTTCAGTCATTATTTCTTCAAATAGGTTTTCAGTGTCTTGCTCTCTCTCTTCTGGCATCCCCATAATTCTGATGTTGGTATGCTTGAAGTTGTCCCAGAGGCTTCTTACACTATCTTCAACTTTCTGAATTCTCTTCTCTTCTTGCTTCTCTGGAGGCATGTCCTTTGCCTCTTTGTATTCCAAATCTTTGACTTGATTCTTGCGTTCCTCTAGTCTGCTGTTGGGTTTCTGTATAATATTTTTTATTTCAGTCAGTGTATGTTTAATTTCTAGTTGGTGCTTTTTCATATCCTCGAGGGTCTCATTAAATTTATCGGCCTTTTTCAGGAAATTCTTGAAAAACCTTATAACCGTTGTTTTTAACTCTATGTCCAGTCGTTTGTTCTCCTCCATTTCTTTAGTTTGTGATCTGTTTCCTTGTCTCCTCATTTTCGCTGCTTCCCTGAGTTGGTAGGGTAGCTTTGTGTACTAGGTGTCCTATTGGTTCAATGGGTCAGCCTCCCAGTTACCTGAGGTGGACACTCTTGGTGCACCCCTTTGTGGCCTGTGTACACAGCCTTGTTGTAGGTAAGTCTTGATTGTTGTTGGTGTCACTGGGAGGAATTGACCTCAGGCCAATTGGCTGTGAGGACCCGTTGTGTCTATAATGGAAGAATTGCTGTGCTGGAGACACGTTTATGGGGCAGGACTTGTTCCAGTAGGGCTTTGGTGCTCACTGAGTCTGCCTCTTGAATGTGTCCCTTATGAGAGTAGTTGAAATCTGTTGTCGTCTCACCCTGATCACTAGATACACTAATTTCTGGATCTCCAATGGGGGCAGGTCAGCTACTGTCTGAGGAGCTACAGCAAGAACTACAGTTTTCTCCTGTTTGCTTGGGGTTTGGCGGTTTTGGAGCAGTCTGACTGGAGCTGCAGTTTATTTGGATTCACTTCCACAGGGCAGGCCATTTATATGCAAAAGCCGCTGTGTGGAGCCTGGGTGGGTTTGTAGAATGTGCGGGGCGGGGTCTCAGGGCAGGGCGGGATCTGAGGATGTCACTAGGCTAGGGCGTGGCAAACGGCGATGGCTGCTGTCAGCTGTCTCTGCCTTTCCGCATCTCCAAGTCCTCACTTCCCGCGCTGCAGCGCAGCAAACAAAGATTGCTGGGTGCACCTCTGCAAGAAAGTCACTCTCACTTTCCGAACCGATGGCCGACAGCCCAGCTTCTCCTCGTAGGCGTCTGGGTTCCCCACGTGTCCCCAGAAACTGGACCTCAGAGCGATCGGGAACCTGTCTCCCTTCGAGTTGAAAAAAAAGCCGCCCACCCAATCGCCCGCCACCAGCCCGATTCGCGTGCCTCCACACCTCAGCTTGTCAGCGTTTGTGCTCCTTTCTCTTTCCCCCTCAGCTGTAAAACTTCCAGTCAGCCAGCTTTCCTGTGGTCCTGGGTGGTAGACGTTTTGTCTTTTAGTTGTAGTTTTGAAATTGTTGTGCGAGGCGGCAGCTTAGTTGTTTACCTTTGCCGCCATCTTGGTTTCTCCCGAGAAACATCATTGATGAGAGAGAAACATCCATAGGCTGCCTCTGGAAGCCCATAGTGGGTATGAGGTCTGCAACCCAGGCATGTGTCCTTGATGAGAATCCAACTCGGGATCCTTCAGTCCACAATCCAAAACTCTGTCCACTGAGACAAACCAGCCACGGCTGGTATGAGAACTATAGGATGAAGCTTAAACCTTTGGCTTTGTCTTGGAGGCATGATCTGGGAGACTGCAATAGTATTGCTTGGCAGGAAGGCTGGGGCCCTGCAGGCGTGGCCCAGCGCTTAGATGGTGGTTCTCTGCTGTCCCTTTTCCCAACCCATGTGTTGTGCTGAGGGCAATAAATTTGACTAATGGGACTGTGGTAACAGAGCAGCCAGCACAGGCATTAGGACCTGGTGTCCACACCAAACTGAGGAGCCCTGGAGGAGGTTGAGGGTGAGGAAGATGTGTAAGGAGTAGGATTGCTAGTTCTCAAAATTTCAACTGGTTTCAATTATCTCAATTCTGACAGGTTGGCGTGACCTTTGAGGACATTGCCCTGTACTTTTCTGGAAGGAATGGAGCCTCCTTGATGAGGATCAGAGACAGCTGTACCTGAATGTAATGCTGGAGAACTTTGAACTTGTATCTCCCTGGGTAAGACCCTCACTCTGGCTGGTTCCTGGGAATTGGCTTTGCATTTCTTATGCCCCCTCACTTCCAGGGATGCTCTGTCCTCACCTGTGGACTGTACACATTGCTTGATTTGTCCAGTTTTCTAGGTTTTTGCTGTGGTTGGCAGGGTTGGTTTGATTGCACTGCTCCATTCTATCCTTTAATCACAACACCTGCTGTACCAAACTGGTGGGAGGGTTTGTGGTTGATTGTGTGGCAGGGAGTCTAATGGATTCCAATTGAGTAGTGAGTAAAAACATATTCTTTATTCCTGTTAGTCACTTGTACGTATTTTTTTAAGTAGTGTCTACATCCTTAGTCCTATATTTTTTCAAATAGTTTTTAATTGATTACAGGGAAGAAGGGAGAGAGAGAGGAGAGAGAGAGAGAGAGAGAGAGAATCATGAGAGAGAATTATAGATTGGGTATCTCCTGCATGCCTCCTTCTGGGGATCCAGTCCACAACCGGGCATGTACCCTAACCATGAACCTAACCGTGACCTACTGGGTTCACAGATGGATGCTCAACCCCTGAGCCAAACCAGCCAGGGCTTTCTTCCAATTTTTAATCATATTTATTTGCTATTGTGTGTTTTGAATACTTTTTCTAGTTTATAGTAAAATAGATCTCCTTTTGCATATGTTGAATTGTGCTTTCCAAATATTAAATTCTTGTTTTATTTACAAACTAGTGGTCCACTGCTCGGATTCCAGCACATTGAAAGGAAATTAATTAGAAGAAACATCTTAATATCACTACTGGCCCCTTCTCTATAACTGAAGTGTCAGAGATGAAAGAAAATTAGTAAAATGTATATGAAAATAGTATATAAATTGATTAATAAATAGAAAATTACAGCATGATATGACAACAAAGACTTACAAAAACATGATATAGATAAAATATTGATGAAAGCAATGACTGATAATTGATTAAACTTATTCTAATATCTCCCTGTTTACCACATTAAGAGTAAAACCCTTTTCAGAGTGCTTGACTAATTTCCTTTGTGATAAAATATTTACAACTTTAATGTCACAGGCTCCTGCAACTCGAGAGGAAGCAAAATATAACTGACCATGTCTGAAAAGGGATTTAGGTAGGAATATTCCTACTCTGTCTGGAGTTTGTCCTTGTGATTTATTAACAGGTACATTTTGTCATTGACACTGCTTTCTTTCAGCTTCAGAATGTCAACAGAAATGACCAAATTCATGATCCACAATGACAGATTGAACCACACGTACGCGATTGGCACCAGCTAGCACTTTATATGTATTTGCATTGTGAAAGTCAACTTTTTTTTTTATTATTGATTACAGAGAGAAAGGGAGGGGAAGAGAGAGAGAGAAATATCAGTGGTAAGAGAGACACATCAATTGGTTGCCTCCTGCATCTGCCCAACTAGGGTTGATCAAGGCTGCAACTGAGGTACGTGCCCTTGACTGGAATTCAATCCAGAACCTATTTGTCCTCAGGTTGATGTTCTATCCAATGAGCCAAACCGGTCAGGGCATCAAGGTTTAGTTTTAAATTGCCAATGCGCGTCCCGTGTACGGGATGGTTGGTCGACGGACTTACCGTCAGTCACTTATTCTTTTATATATACAGAAGATTCCATGTTTTTGGCAACTCTGCATTCAGGAAGTCTAGTGTGGCTATTTTTCCATTAGGCTCAATGTCTACCAGTGTTTACCCATAAAGTGATTTTAATGAATTGATGCAGAACAGTGTTCGGCAAACTGTGGCTCTCAAGCCACATGCGGCTCTTTGGCCCCTTGAGTTTTTAGCAAAGGCCAGCTTAGGAGTACCCTAATTAAGTTAATAACAATGAACCTATCTATATAGTTTATGTTTAAAAATTTTGGCTCTCAAAGAAATTTCAATCGTTGTACTGTTGATATTTGGCTCTGTTGACTAATGAGTTTGCTGACCGCTGATGTAGAATGTTTTCAGCAACACTGTTGTCTTCTTCATGGCCTTTATTATTGTGTTACATAACATGACTTTCTCTCTGTATCACAATATTTGCTTTATTTGGTTGATCTGATCCGAATGCACATATCTTCAATATATTCCTATGATTTCCAAGTATGGTCTCCCACCCTCCAGTTGATTTCCTTTTCATTTAATTTTGTTATTGCTTTTGTGCTGGGAAAAAGCACTTTGATTTGTTTTAGCTCTGACTGTTGATTTTCTCTTTTTTTGCCCGGTGGTTGGTGCCACATCCCAGAAATCATGTCCAAAACAAGTCTCCAATCGGTTTCCCTGGGTCGTCTTGAAGAACTTCAAAGTTTTAACATGGACATTTAATATTTTCATGCAATCTGAATAAATGTTTATCGGTGCTTTTGTTGTTTTCCATATGAGTACCTGTTTTTTCAATAACCCTCATTGAAGAAACTGTCCTTTTTTTTTTCTTTTTTTAAAATATATTTTACTGATTTTTTACAGAGAGGAAGAGAGAGGGATAGAGAGTTAGAAACATGGATGAGAGAGAAACATCGATCAGCTGCCTCCTGCACACTCCCCACTGGGGATGTGCCCACAACCAAGGTACATGCCCTTGACCGAAATCGAACGTGGGACCCTTAAGTCCACAGTCTGATGCTCTATCCACTGAGCCAAACTGGTCCGGACGAAACTGTCCTTTTTTAAGATTTCTTGTGGTTTTGTCAAAGATTACCTGAACCTATGGGCCTGGGTTTATTTCTGTGTTTTTTGCCTTTGTTTTTGGTTGTATTTCAATACCAAACTGTTTGGTTGCTTTGGCTTTGTAATAGATTGAAAACAGCAAGTGTGATGCCACCTCGCTTGTTCTTGCTTAAGATTAAGTTTGCTATTTGAGATCATTTGAGGTTTCTGAGATTGGAGTTATCATCCAGATTGCATTTGATTTGGAGATTGCTTTGGGCAGAACAGGATTTTAAGGATATTAATTTTTCAAATGCAAGTACACCGATATCTTTTCACTTTTTGTGGTTTCTCCCATTCTTTCACCACTGTGTTCTAGCGTTAGGTGTACAGATGTTACATCTTTATGGTAAAATTTATTCCTGAGTATTTTATTCTTTTTATTGCTATTTTAAACTTGACTATTTCCTTCATTTTTTTTAATGAGTTGTTGATTTTTTAGAAGGAGAGGAATGGAGAGAGAGAGAGTGAAACATCCAGCTGAGAAACAGCGATCAGCTGCCTCCTGCACGCTCCCTACCTGGGTTCTTGCCCACAACCTGGGCATGTGCTCTGACCAGCAATAGAACTGGTGGCCTGTCAGTTCATGGGAAAATGATCAATCAACTGAGCAACACCATTGAGGGTCCTTTCTTCCTTTCTTTATCAAAAAATCTACTGTTAGTATTTAGAAATGGAACTGATATTTGTATGTTGATATTTTATCCTGGAACTTTTTTAAAAATTTCTTTTTTATTTAATACTGGTGGCCAGGTGCACAGATTCTTGCACCCACCATGTTCCCCAGGGACACCAACCCTGCTGCCCCGCCTCTGCCCCCAGCCTCTTGGTCTCAGCCAAGTGGACACCCACAACTTGGATGCGCACTTTCATCAGGGCAGCGGCTGTGCAGAGCCAAGCTGGCTCCAGGCCTAGGTTGGGTGCACCCTTCCCCCACCCCAAAGTCCTCTCCTTCGCAGACTCTGGCGCCCCAAGTCCACTGGTGCACAGGTGTTGACAGAGCCGGCAGGGGTGCTGGAAAGTGTTGCACATGGAGGCTGAGAGCCCAACCTGCCAGATCCGCAGTCCTGGGCTTGTGGCCACCCAGCTGCTCTCTCTGTGGAGTCAGAAGGAGATGACGCCCGAGGCGGGGCATGGACAGGGAACACGGGACAGGGGGCCTGGAGTGGGGCCTGTGTGAAGGGGCTTGTTTTTCTCGCTCCGACTCAAAGTTGTTTGGGATCCTGGTCTCAGCTGCACGAGCGCAGGGCTTCACATTTTGACAGGATATCCTGGAGCTCTCCAGAAGTGGCCTTGTGAATCAGTCTACAGCTGTCCCACGTCTATATTTATTTGGGCCTTATCTTAATCAGGGATTGGTGCCTTCTTTACTTCTCTCCAATCCTCTTTAGGGCAGTAGGCTGGACGATGGGGGGGTCCCCCACCCACTCACACCCCCCACACACACCTGTCTTGGCTGTCGGCCTGCGTCCTCTTGCCAGCTCCCACAGGGGTGGGGGGTGGGAGGTGGGGATGAGGAAGAGCAGCTGCTGCGTTGAGCGTTTGTTCCCTGGTGGTCAGTGCTTGTCATAGCGACTGGGCATTCGGCCTTTTGGGCGATTTGCATATTATATTTTAGTATATAAGGTAGGATTTGTTTATTGCTTTTAAAGTGAGTGAGACACAGACATTGTTCTCTTCTACCCATATTTTTATTCATTGGCTGCCCGCTGCATGTACCCTGATGGAAAATCAAACCCACTACCTTGGCCCATCGGATCCACACTCTCACAAACCAAGCCACCTCGCTAGCGCTCTGAATTTTTTAAATTAATTTTGGAAGTTTATAGTGAGTTTGATAGAGCTAAACTAGGTTGACTCCATGAAGTTTTTTTTTGTTACTTTTATAATGCTTCTTTTGTTCTGTACCCGCCGTTCTGCAACTCTTCTTGCTGCCCTTCCCTGTAAACCGCGAGAATGTAACAGTTGCACAAACCTGCCAATAGGAATGCAGAGAAGTGGACTCAGTCCAAATTAGGCAAACTGCACAGTACCCCTGTGTAACCAGACCCCTGATCCTGCCCCCTGACCAATCAACGGGGGCCACGAACGTTCCCCTGCCCACTGCTTTGGACCCCCTATAAAGCCTTTGTTCTCCCAAGATTCTCTCTCTCTCCCGCTGCTGCGCCGGTGACTGTTGGAGATGGGAGCTCGTGCTAGCACGAATAAAGGTTCTTTTGCTTTTGCATCGGTCTCAGCTGTTCCCTGGTGGTCTCTGGGGATCATGAAATCTGGGCATAACATTTGGGGGCCCACCCGGGATCCCCAAGACCCCGGAGGGACCTCAGACCTGGAGAACCTGACTGGCCATGGTAGGTGTCTGTTTGTCTTTTGTCTCTTGTGTGAGCTCGAATCTGAATTTCTGGCAGTGCCTGAAGCGGTCTAGGTGGACGCACTGGAAGACCACGGGTGGGAGGAATCGGGAGATGTTCCGATTCTCCTTCAGGAGGGACGTGTATTCCCCTCACAATCTGAGACGAGGCGGGTCGCTCCTGCCGGTCGGCGTGAGGCTGTCGTCTAGCTTTTGGTTTTGCTTCCACGGAGTTGGAAGACTGTTCTCTGGGGCCCTTTGTTTGTCTGTGTTTGTGTTTCTCTGTTTTATTCTGTGAACTTACTGGATGGACATTATGGGACAGACTCAGCCCACTCAAAGTGAGTGGAAGGGGGGGCTTGATAGCCCCCCCACCCCTGGAGGCCATAGAGCTTCCTCAGACAAATTAATCAGGAGTCAGGAATCAGGTGACTGTTGAAACTCTGGTAAATATATGGTAGGAGCCAAAAACTCAGACTGTTTGGTATATAAATGTAAGTGTAAGAGTCTATGTAAAATAAAAACTACTCTGTGCTATCTGGCTGTACACATGAGAGTATTTGTTATCTCTTTCTATTGTTTAATTTGTTTAAAGATAAAACCTGCTGTGATAGTCTGCAAACGTCTTAAGCAGCGCTGCTGAGTAATTTTTTTCTCAGAGATGTTTGCTCTCTACCATGGTGGGAGGGAATCATCCCATTTAGTTAATAGAAATTTCTCTCTCTGTTTGTATGTTTGTATAAGTAAGAGTTTCAGTTTGCTCTGATTTGTGAGTTTGCTACATTTCAAAGAACAAAGAACTTTTATTTATGGCTTTCTTATCTCTTTTGGTGCTGGGAGACTTCCAAGGACAGGGCTCACAGCTCCGCAGGGCAGAGAGATTTACAGGCCCTGTCCCTGCTGGTGACATCATAGTCCAACATGGAACTAAGGCTGAAGTTATTATTAACTCTCTATAGACCCCGTTAACTGTTTGTTTAACTTACTGTTTTCAGTTATTAGGATCCTCATAGAGGACATAACCTGGACTTTCCCTTCCTCTCTCATCCTGATTCTGATAGCATATGTAACTGGATTAAAGATCTTTTCTTTCAGGAGGCCATCCAAGCTTTCAGCTTGCAAGAAATCTCCCTCCTGAGGGAGAGGAGAGGGACCCCCCAGAAGGGGCTGGAGGCTCTCCCTCCTGACAGGTGTTTGTTTTGTGTTTTTTCGTGTTGGTGTCAGGACTGTTTGTTTTGTCTTGTTGTCTTGGTTTGTCTGTCATATTTAGGCCCTATGTGTGTATTATTTGTTGAGTTTTGATTTGTCAAGGTTTTGTCAGTTTGTTGTCAGTTAGTTGAAATCCTCTTAGAGGACATTGAGTGGTTCTTCCCTTCCTGTTTAACCTTTGACTGTATGATTAAATTACTGTGCTTTTTACCAAGGTTCCTTGCAAGGTTTTGCCTCTCCTGGAATAACCCTCTATGTATAACCTGTCCCTCCCCGAGCCAGACTGCAGGATGACTTTTCCTTCACAGTCTCTGGCGGACTCCAGGAGTGTTTTAACTTTTTTTCCTTTAACACACTGGTCCTGCCCAGTGGCCTGCGGTGGTGGTGTCAGCGGAGCCAGAAAAAGCGGTGGCTGTGGCGGGGCCGCGGAGTTTGCGAGTCTATTAATCTTGTTTCCTTTGTCCAACATGAGTGCCATTTCTATTTTGCTGAAACATGGGTCAAGAATCCTGTCCTGGGATATGGGAAAGGGAGGCCCCCATCAGGGGACTTAGAGGCAGTGTTCCTGTTATCTGCTCAGGTCCCAAGACTATAAGAATACTTGTTTACTAAAATGGTATAAGTACAGATGTTTATTTAATATTTTGTTTGTCTGCCTGGTTGTAATTATTTGTTCATATGTAGAAGTCTGTAAGAAGGAGGAGGGAAAAAAAAAAGTCACCCAGCCTTCAGCACCCCTCTACTCTGTCTTACAGGGGGGAACCGAAGAAGAATTAATTTTTCCTCCCCTGTATTAGCCCCCAGGATGCCGAGAGACGCAATCCTCCCCCTCCTGGGGAAGCAGACCCTGTTCCAAGAGCAGGGGGCAGAGGTGCTCCAGTGGGAAGCCCGCCCATTACCAGACAAAGGGCTCAAAGGGAGCAGACTGCCTCCACCGCTGACTCCACCATTCTATCCCTGCAAGCCACCGGTTCCCCAAACGCGGGGGGAAATCAGCCCTATCACTACTGGCCTTTTGCCACTAGTGTCCTTTACAATTGGAAAGCTCAGAATCCTAAGTTTTCTGAGAAGCCGGCAGGGCTTATTGATTTACTAGACTCTGTCCTTTTCACCCATTAGCTGACTTGGGATGACTGTCAGCAGCTTTTGCAGGTCCTATTCACCACCGAGGAGAGGGAGAGGATACTCAATGAGGCCCAAAAGTTAGTTCCGGGCGCAGACAGGAATTCTACCACCAACCAGGCTCAGATAGATACCTCTTTTTCTCTAACTAGGCCTGAATGGGATTTCAACATGGCAGAAGGTAAAGAGAGGCTCTGGGTCTACCACCAGACTCTAATGGGGGGTCTCCGCATGGCTGCTAGGAAGCCGACTAATCTGGCCAAGGTAGGGAATGTTCAACAGGAAAAAGATGAGTCTCCAGCGGCCTTCCTAGAGCGAGTCATAGAGGCATTCCGTACCTATACCCCCATGGACCCAGAGGCTCCCGAAAGCAAGGCGGCTGTTGTCATGGCCTTTGTAAACCAATCGGCTGCAGACATTAGGAGAAAATTGCAGAAGGTAGATAGATTAGGAGAGAAAAATCTGCAGGACTTGCTGATAGTAGCCGAGAAGGTGTACAACAATCAGGAGCTGCCTGGAGATAAACAGGCTCACGCTGTGGCGGCTGCCAGCAGTAAGCAAACCCGAGACCTAGCTAAGATCCTGCTCGCCACCACCACGACTCTTCCGAGGAACAGAACCGCCGTCTCCGCTGACTCGCCAGCAACCAGGAGGACGGTAAGGGGACCTCCCGGGGCGGGAGGCGGAAGCTGCAGAAAGATCAGTGTGCTTACTGTAGGGAGATTGGGCACTGGAAACAAGAGTGTCTGAAAAGGGCCAGCAAAAAGGGAGGCGAAGCAAATCGAGTGAAGGTCCTGGAGCTAGATGAACTGAGTGATTAGGGGAGTTGGGGTTCAGACCCCCTCCCCGAGCCCAGGGTAACTCTTAGAGTGGAGGGGACCCCTATTGGCTTCCTTGTCGACACTGGAGCGCAACACTCGGTCCTCCGTACGCCTCAAGGAAAATTAGCAAATAAGAAGTCTTGGGTGCAAGGGGCAACTGGTATGAGCCAGTATTCATGGACTACCCGAAGAACGGTGGATTTAGGGATGGGACGGGTATCCCACTCTTTTATGGTAATTCTGGAATGCCCCTACCCACTGTTAGGACGAGACTTGCTCACTAAGATCGGAGCTCAAATAACTTTCAGACAAGGGGGGCCTCAGGTTACTGATGGCGAGGGCCACCCCATTCAGGTCCTGACCATGAGGCTGGAGGATGAGTACCAGCTTCACCAAAAAGCCTCTCCAGTAGAGGACAGCATGGACGAATGGCTGCAGAAGTTCCCCACGGCTTGGGCGGAGACAGGGGGAGTGGGGCTCGCCGCCCACAGGGCCCTAGTCCTGGGAGATTTAAAACCAGGGGAAGGCCCGGTGAGAGTCAAATAGTACTCCATGCCTCAGGAAGCCCGGAAGGGAATTCAGCCAAACATTCGGAGACTGAGGGCATAGGGGTGCTGGTCCCCTGCCAGTCTGCCTGGAACACCCCCCTCCTGCTAGTCAAGGAGCCCCACATGAATGACTACCAGCCAGTACAGGACCTCCGGGAAGTAAATAAAAGAGTTATGGACATACATCCAATGGTCCCCAACCCATACACTCTCCTAAGCTCTCTGGCGCCCTCCCATGTCTGGTATACTGTGTTAGATTTGAAGGATGCCTTTTTCAGTTTGCCGCTGGCACCCCACAGTCAACCCCTGTTCGCCTTCGAGTGGCATGACCTCGAAGAGGGCTACAGCGGACAACTGACATGGACCCGGCTGCCTCAGGGGTTCAAGAACTCGCCCACCATCTTCGACGAGGCCCTGCACGAGGACCTGGGTGAGTACCGGAGAACACACCCCAACCTCACTCTCCTTCAGTATGTGGACGATATCCTGATTGCAGCAGACACGGCTGAAGACTGCAAGCAGGGGACAAGGGACCTGCTGGCCTCCCTGGGGGCCCTTGGGTACCGGGCTTCTGCGAAGAAGGCCCAGATATGCAGAGAAAGGGTTAGTTACCTGGGATACATCCTGGAGGGTGGACAGCGGCGGCTGTCAGATGCCAGAAAAGAGACTATGCTGAAAATCCCAACCCCCACCTCCCGAAGGGAAGTAAGGGAATTCCTAGGATCTGCTGGCTACTGCCGCCTCTGGATACCGGGTTTTGCAGAGATTGCCAGGCCTCTATACGAGGCAACCAAGGAGGGAAAGGCATTTGAATGGACTGAGAGAGAGGAGACAGCCTTTAAGCAGTTAAAGAAAGCCCTCCTAAATGCTCCAGCCCTGGGCCTGCCAGACATCGAAGCCCTTCCATCTCTTCGTAGATGAACACAAAGGAATAGAGAAAGGGGTCCTGACTCAAACCCTAGGCCCCTGGAGCCGCCCAGTGGCTTATTTGTCCAAGAAGTTAGACCCTGTAGCTGCCGGCTGGCCGCCATGCCTAAGAATTATTGTGGCGACAGCGCTCTTAGTCAAGGACGCCGATAAACTGACCCTGGGGCAGGAAGTCTGGATCACAACCCCACATGCAATAGAGGGAGTCCTGAAACAGCCTCCTGATAGATGGATGAGCAACACACGTATGACCCATTATCAGAGCCTCCTGCTCAACCCTCCCAGAGTGCGGTTCCACCCCAGTGCGGCCCTCAATCCTGCAACCCTACTGCCTGACCCCAACCTAGATGCCCCCCTACATGACTGTGCAGGAATCCTAGAGCAAGTGCATGGGCTCCGGAAGGACTAGACCGACCAGCCCCTTCCTGATGCAGATGTCACCTGGTTTACGGACTGAAGCAGCTTCGTACAGGACGGAAGCAGGTATGAGGGTGCAGCTGTAGTCACTGAAACGGACACTGTATGGGCAGAGGCCCTGCCCTCTGGGACATCAGCCCAGAGAGCAGAGCTTGTGGCCCTCACCAAGGCCCTGACACTGGGAGTTGGAAGGCAGCTCAACATCAACACAGACAGCCGTTATGCGTTTACCACCGCTCATGTTCATGGGGCAATCTACCATGAAAGAGGGTTACTAATAGCAGAGGGGCAGACTATAAAGAATAAACAGGAGATACTCGACTTGCTCTCGGCCTATGGCTCCCCGCCAAATTGGCCATCATACACTGCCAAGGGCACCAGAAGGCTGACGACCCAGTGGCAAGAGGAAACCGCAGGGCTGACCAGGTGGCCAAGGCAGTAGCCCTTTCTCCAATCCCCACTATGGCCCTACAGCTCCCAGACCCAGGGGACCAAGTACTGCCAGTTCAGCCAGGATATTCCCTGGAGGAGTTACAGCGCATTAGGAAGCTTCCCCAAGCACAGGAGGAGAAGGGGTGGTGGTATACACCACAAGGGGAGCTCATACTGCCAGACCAGCTTGGAGTCTCCATGATAAATCACATGCACCGGTGCACTCACCTGGGGGCACGAAAATTAAAGGACTTAATCCGACACGAAAGAATTAAGATCCACCAGCAGGACATTAAAATAGAGTAGGTTGTATCTGCCTGCAAGACCTGTCAACTCACAAATGCAAGAACCAGGCCGAGTGAAAAAGGAACCAGGCTCAGAGGAACCAAGCCTGGAGCACAACGGGAGGTCAACTTCACTGAGGTTAAACCAGGAAAGTATGGCTATAAATATCTTTTAGTATTTGTAGATACCTTCTCCAGACGGGTAGAAGCATACCCAACTAAGCATGAAACAGCTCAGACGGTAGCTAAGAAGCTGCTGGAAGACATCTTGCCCAGGTACAGTTTTCCCACTGAGATAGGGTCGAACAATGGACCAGCCTTTGTCTCGCAGGTAACACAGGCAGTGGCCAAGGCCATTGGGGCAAATTGGAAATTGCATTGCGCTTATAGGCCCCAAAGCTCAGGGCAGGTAGAGAGAATAAATAGAACTCTAAAAGAGACCCTTACCAAATTGACCATGGAGACTGGCGGGGACTGTGGCTCTCCTTCCATATGCCCTTTACCGGGTTAGGAACTCCCCCTACACCCTGGGTTTTACTCCTTATGAGATCATGTTCGGCCGGCCACCCCCTATTATCCCTAACCTTAAAGCTGAATTTCTTGCAGAATTTGAAAGTCAAGAACTGTTTCTTTCCTTGGGAGGGCTCCAGAGGGCACACGAGGACATTTGGCCACGCCTCCGTGCTATCTATGAGATTGGCTCAGCCCCGACTCTTCATTAGCATAAGCCCGGGGACTGGGTCTACGTCAAGAGACACCGCCGGGAGACCCTTGAGCCACGTTGGAAGGGTTCCTATGTCGTGGTGCTGATGACCCCCACCGCTCTCAAAGTAGACGGTGTCACGACCTGGGTCCATCACACCCACGTTCGGCCAGCAGACCCCTCGGCGATCTGGGAAGACTTCATCGCCCAGTGGAGCATTACTCGAGACCAATGCAACCCGATCAAGCTCAAGCTGCGATGTTCTCAACCTGCCTGATGCTGGTAACCCTGCTTGCGGCCACTCCCACCACCGGGAGTCCTCACACCCCCTTCAACATCAACTGGCAGATCATAGACACGAGCTCAGGAACTATACTTAATCAGACTTCCCAGTTACACCCTAGAGACACGTGATTTCCAGAACTCCAGGTAGACCTCCAGACTTTCTTTCCCGACATCCGGTACTCCCCCGCATTCTTCGGAGGGTATAATGATCCAAAGGCTCTCTGAACCCTGTACTTCTATGTTTGCCCTGGTTAACCACCCTCGTCTCCGCCCTTATTGGGCCCCTTATAATCCTACTCCTGCTGCTGACCTTCGGCCCCTACATCATCAATAGATTAGTTTGGTTCATCAAGGAACGAGTAGTGGTCGTACAGATGATGGTATAAGCACACTAGGTATAAGCATCTACCAACGGAAGAAGAAATGGGAGTACCAACCGACCCATGATTGGGCCTGGAGGTCTCATGACAAGGGGGGAATGATAGAGCTAAATTAGGTTGACTCCATGAAGTTCTTTTTGTTACTTTTATAATGTTTCTTTTGTTCTGTACCCACCGTTCTGCAACTCTTCTTGCTGCCCTTCCCTGTAAACCGCGAGAATGTAACAGTTGCACAAACCTGCCAATAGGAATGCAGAGAAGTGGACTCAGTCCAAATTAGGCAAACTGTACAGTACCCCTGTGTAACCAGACCCCTGATCCTGCCCCCTGACCAATCGACGGGGGCCACGAACGTTCCCCCTGCCCACTGCTTTGGACCCCCTATAAAGCCTTTGTTCTCCCAAGCCTCTCTCTCTCTCCTGCCACTGCACCGGTGATTACTGGAGATGGGAGCTCGTGCTAACACGAATAAATGTTCTTTTGCTTTTGTTTCGGGCTCGGCTGCTCCCTGGTGGTCTCTGGGGATCATGAAATCTGGGCATAACAAGTTCTTTACAGTTTTCTCCATGTAAGTTCATGTCATTTGTCAACAATTCTTATGCACCATTGTGCTTCAATGTCAGGTGTAATGTCCTGTCTTTCATTTATACTACTTTTACTTCTTTTCCAATTTGGATGCCTTTCATTTCTTCTTCTTGTCTGATCACTATGGCTAGCACTTCCAATACAGGTGTGGTGAAAGTGGGCATTCCTGTCTTGTTCCTGTTCTTAGGGGAAATGGGTTTAGTTTTGGACCACTGAGTATAATGTTGGCTGTAGGTTTCTTATATAATGCTTTATTTATGTTGAGGTATGATCCCTGTACTCCCACTTTGCTGTGAGTTTTTATCAAGAAAGGGTATTGGATTTTGTCAAATGCTCTTTCTGCATCAGTTGATATGATTATATAATTTTTGTCTTTTAATTTGTTTATGTGATGTATCATGTTTATTGATTAGTGGATATTGTACCATCCTTGCATCCCCAGAATAAATCTCACTTGGTCATGGTGTATGATCTTTCTAATGTAATTCTGGGTCCGATTTGCTAGAATTTTGTTGAGGATTTTAGCATCTACGGGGACTACTGTGAATACAGTGGGAGAGCTGCTGTGCAGGAGACACCCCTATGGAGCAGGACTTGCTTCATTGGGGCTTTTGTGCTCAGTGAGTCTGCTCCTTGAGTGTGTTGCTTATGGATGTAAAGAGTTGTAAGCTGGTATGGTATGACACTGCCCACTGGGTACAGTGGCTCTTGGGTCTCTAGGGAGGTGTAAAGTCAGCCACTGACTAGGGCCACCCAGCAGGATCTACAGAGAAATCTGCAGAATCTCCTCTTTGTATTGGGTTTGGAAGGGCCCCGACAAGGCCCAGCTGTGAAGCAAGGAAGGCTAGTGCTGGTGCCAGGTCTTGGGCTTTATTGATAGTTTTGGAACTTCTTGACCCAACTGCAACTTGTTTGACAGATTTTAGCCTGAGCAAGGACAGGCCATTCGTATACAAAAGCTGCAGCACACAGCTTGGGTGGCTTGTAAAGTGGGTTTGGTGTGGTCTCAGGGAATCACCAGGGCGAAGCAAACAGAAATGGCTGCCAGTCAGCCCTGGGACCCAGAATGTCCCAGCATAGGTGTAATGACTGCTGTTACCACCTCCATCTGGTAGAAAGCCGCCCTCAAGTTCCATCCCCGATGCCAGTCCATTTTCACTTCATAATTGTCTGGGTCCCCCGCCTTCCCCCCTTCTGAGGTTTGTCCAACAGTGTAATTCAGAGGAAGCGGGAGCTTGTAAATTCAGTTTGTGGTGCTGGCATTGTAAGAGGAGCAACTGGGGTCACCTGCAGCCTCTGTGTCACTGAGCCCCAATATGCAATGGTTTTTACAGCCCGTAGTTCTTACTGCCAGTAGGGTGTTCTCCCCAGCTCTGAGGCCCTGGGCTGGGCATCTTCTGTGGGATTGGGACTCCTTGCTCCTCCAGGTGACCTCTGCAGAGACGACCTCGCTCCCAATTAAAAAAGTGGCCCACATGGGTACAGGACCTGCACCTTCTGTGCCTCCGCACCTCCTACCAGTCTCCGTGTGCTGTCTTCTTTACTTCTCTAGTCATAACACTTCTTTCAGCCAGCTTTCCAGAGGTTCTGGCTGATGGTTGTTCTGTATTTTAGTTTTAATTTTGATGGGGTTGTGGGAGGCAGCGAGTACAGGCCTTTGCCTATACCGCCATCTTGGATGTCCTCTCCCGTAACTTTTCTGAATTTCATTCCTTATTCTTCTTTTATCTTCACCCGAAGAGTGAGAATATTTTTTCCACTGATTTTTTTCTTAGGGATAGAGAGGAGAGACGAGAGAAAGAGAGAGAGAGAAACATCATTTAGTTGCCTCCCTCATGTGCTGCCACTAAGAGGGGGGATCAGACCTGAAATCCACGTCCCTGCACTTTACTAGGAATCGAACCCGTGACCTTCCAGTGTACAGGCAGGCACTCTCAGCACTGAGCGACATGGGCCAGGGCTCTTTATTTATTCTTTAAATTCTTTATTTTTAAAATATATTTTTATTGATTTCAGAGAGGAAGAGAAGGAGAGAGACATAGAAACATGAATAATGAAAGAGAGTCATTGATCAGCTACCTCCTGTATGCCCCCCACTGGAGAGTGAACCCAAAACCTGTGCATGTGCCCTGACAAGGAATAGAATTGTAATGTCCTAGGTTATGGGCCGATGCTCAATCACTGACCTGTACTGGGCAGCCTTTATTTATTGATTTTAGAGACAGGAATGGAGACAGAGAAAGAGAGGGAAACATTGATGTGCTGTTCTACCCATCTACGCATTCATTGATTCTCCCCTACATGTGCCCTGATGGGGGATGGAACCCACAACTGTGGTGCATCGGGACCACATACTCAACAACTGAGCCACCTGGACAGGGCTCTGAATTTGTTTATTAATTTCAGAAGCTCAAATAGGATCTTGACAAATTTCTCTATGGAGGGTCATTTCATTTCCTAACATCAACATCTCTTATGATGTTTTGTGGTTCATAATGTGAGGTGCATTGTCTTAACTTTAATTTCTTTTTTCATTTCTTTGAAGCTTGTTTTCTTGTTTGTTTTTTGCTTTAGTCTAGCTCCAGGTTTGCCAACTTTTGTTTTTTTTAAAAAAATACCCATCAGGTATCCTTTTATTTTATCTTATCTACCTTTTATTGATGCTTGTTCAAATATTTGTTGTTTCCTTCCTTTGCAAACTTTGGGTTTACGTTCTTGTTGTGTTTCTAGATTCCTGAGATGGTAGGTTAGGTTTTTTTGAGATCTGTTTTCATAATGTAAGCATTTATCCCTATGAAAATTCCTCTTAGAATTGCATTTTCTGAATTTTGTAAATGAATTTTGTAAGTGGTCTTTTTATTTACTTTGTCTCTAAACTTTTTTGAGTTCTATTTTGTGTTTGGGTACTTGAAAATAATATATATATATATATATATTAAAAAAATATATATAAATATATATATATCATTATTGATTTCAGAGAGGAAGGCAGAGGGAGAGAGAGTAGAAACATCAATGATGATAGAAAATCATTGATTGGCTGCTTCCTGCAAGGTCCCGCCCCCCCACCCCACCACGCCCCCACCCCGGGATCGAGTCCACAACCTGGGCATGTGCCCTTGACTGGGAAAGAACCCGGGACCTTTTAGTTTGCAGTCTGATCTTATCTGACCAAACCTATGTACTTAATTCTTATTTCTTGTTTAATATTGGTTTCAGATAAAGAGGAAGAGGGGGGGGGAGAGAAAGAGAGAGGGAAAAGAGAGAGAAGGAGGGAAACATCAGTGTGAGGGGAAAACATCAATCAGCTGCCTTCTGCACACAAACTAACTTGAAATGGAACCCGCATACTGATATGTGCCTTGCCTGGAAATTGAATACTAGACGCTTTGTTATACAACCAACTGAGCAATACTGGCCAAGG
The DNA here is from genome assembly GCA_030846915.1 of Cnephaeus nilssonii. Taxonomy (NCBI): domain Eukaryota; kingdom Metazoa; phylum Chordata; class Mammalia; order Chiroptera; family Vespertilionidae; genus Cnephaeus; species Cnephaeus nilssonii. Next base: position 90,527 of record JAULJE010000046.1, read on the forward strand.
CAGTCTGTGGTTTTTAAACACAATGATTTCCAGTATTTTTTGAAGAATCCACTATGGCCAATGATAGCAGAAGCACAGAGGCTGCTGGAGGACCCTTGTTTTTGACTGTGGGTATCTTCACGTATGTTTGTTCACCCAATCTTTCCAGTCATCCTTTCTGTACAGTTCTCCTTTATTTGTGTCTGTAATGCTATTTGTCTTCATGGTACCCTGATTCCCATTTCCTGTGGGCTTCTTTGTTTATGCATAGCTGTCTATTTACACTGGGATGGGGGGAGATGCTCATATTTCTGCTCCTGCCAATTTTCTGATGTCACTCACATAGGTCTTTTGCCTGTGATCTCATTTGTCCTTTGTTGTCTACCACAGCGTTGATCATCCATATTTTCTGTTTTTCTTTGAAGATTCGCATCATTTATCCCATGCAATGGCTCAAATGGGCTTTAAGGGGAAGAATCATTTGTGCATCACAGAAGAAACGTGACTTTATGAATGACACAGTAGACCCACAGGCGGTCTTGCCTTGATGAAGCGTCGTTGGGGAAGCTTTCACGCCTGGCCTTTGTTACATTCATAACTAGAAACTCATTTTATTCATCAGTGTTTTCTTACTGTTGCCCAGTCCTTACCCAGTTATGCTTGTTTTGGGTTATTATTGATATTTTGCCAACGACACAGGTTGAATAGTGATCATTTCTACTCCGATTCCCAGCCCACGGATAACCTTAACCTCTCTGGACTTTGCACCTTTGCCTCTTTCACAGGTCTCTCTTTACTGCAAACCAACGTTGGACCATGCCTGAACTACCTTGGAGTGCACAAGTATTATTATATTGACGTTGAACCTCGTGTGCTCTAATACAATTAATGTTTATGGGATGAGCACCTTCAAATGATTCTATACGGACTCACATGGCCAGCAGGTAAGGTCCTCAGAAAAGCCTTTGTGCAGGAACAATGAGTAGAGAATTCTTCTCCTCTTTGTATCCCATCCTGTGCTTCTGTCCTTCCAGTGGTGATATTTTCATTGTTGACTGACCACGTTATGTACTTTAAGAGTGATTTCCTCAGAGTCTACTTCACTTGTCTAGAAAATCTCTCTAGTCATAACCGATAAATATTTATGGTAAAGATACTGTGATTTCATAATATCAACATGTACTTTACCAGATTTTCCTTTTGTTCAGGTTGCTGCTGTGGAGCAGAGAAAGTTGAGACCCCGACTGAACAGAAGGTTTCTGTAAGAGTGTCACAGGCAAGGAATCCCAAGGTAGCCTTGTCTTCCCAGAAGAGCCATCCCTGTGAGAGTTGTGGGCTCGTCTTGAGAAACATTTTCCACTTGACTGATCTGCAAAGAACACAACACGGACAGATACTGTTGAGGTGTGGCGCATGTGCAAAACCGTTTTAAAACCGTGTAAAATTTCACCAACAGCATGTGAGACACTTTCAACACAGGTGCGGACAGGATCTCATTTGCAAACAGCTGCAATTTCAATGTATCACAGAATCGTTTCACATGTGGGGAGGTTGGGCATGGTGTCTTTAACTGGTCAGGACATCTCCACCTAAAGGGTACTCAGACCAGGGACAGTCCAACTGCAATTTTGACGTGTGGAATGACTTTCAAAGGCGAAAAAATGATTACACCAGAAAAGAATGTAAGGAAGACATTAGTTTTACCCACATGTTTATTCTGGAAAAAGGTGTCTATGTTGGAAGTCAGTGTTTTGATAGCTGTGAATGTGGAAAAAATGTTACCAAATATTCTAGCTTTCATTATCAACAGCGAGGTCACAATGGAGAAAGGCCTTCTCAGTGTAGTGAATTTGGAAAGCTTTTAGCAGTAGTAACAGCCTAGGTAATCACAAAGCTTTGCACACTGGAGAAAGGCCTTATGAGCTCAGTGAATGTGGAAAAACTTTTACCGGTAGCAGTGTCCTCCATTATGAGCATAGAGTTCACACAGGAGAAAGGCCTCATGAGTACAATGAGTGTGGGAAATCTTTTACCAGTAACAGTATTCGTCATTGTCATCGGAGAGTTCACACTGGAGAAAAGCCTTATAAATGCAGTGAATGTGGGAAAGCTTACAGCACTAGCAGTCATCTTTATTGTCATCAGAGACTTCATACAGGAGAAAAGCCTTATACATGCAGTGAATGTGGAAAATGTTTTACCTCTAAACGCATCCTTCATCAACATCAAAGAGTTCATATGGGAGAAAAGCCTTATAAATGTAGAGAATTGGGAAAGCTTACAGCACTAGCAGTAATTTTGTCATCATCAGAGTTCATACGGGAGAAAGCCTTATAAATGTAGTGAATGTGGGAAATCTTTTACCAGAATACTAGCCTTCATAGTCATCAGAGAGTTCATACAGGAGAGAAGCCTTATAAATGCAGTGAATGTGGAAAATGTTTTACTCAGAGCACTACCCTTCATTATCATCAGAGAATTCACACGGAGGAAAACCTTATCAATGCAGTGAATGTGGGAAATCCTTTACCATCCTGCCCAATATCATCAGACACTCTGGAAAAAGCCTTATATGCAGTGAATGTGGAAAATCTTTAAAGTAGCAACTCTCCAATATCATCAGAGAGTTCACACTGGAGAAAAAAAGCCTTATCACTGCAGTGAATGTGGAAAATGTTTTACAAATAGCAGTGGTCTCCAATATCATCAGAGAGTTCACAATGGAGAAAAGCCTTATCACTGCAGTGAATGTGGAAAATGTTTTACAAATAGCAGTGGTCTCCAATATCATCAGAGAGTTCACACTGGAGAAAAGCCTTATCAATGCAGTGAATGTGGGAAATCTTTTACCCATGGCACTGCCCTTCGTAAACATCAGAGACTTCATACAGGGGAAAACATGGTGACAAAGACTATCTTTAGTCCAGGGATGTGGCTTTTTTGGGTTTGGGTGAAAGTTCTTCATTGTTTGTTACATTTTCTGTCATTGAGATGAGACTCTCACCCAGAGGGCATAAGTAGGGGGAATGAATATAGAGTTACAAAACCTGTTCTTCCAGAATAGCTGAACTTATATTTGTTTTCTCTTGGACCATTGATAAAAACTGTAATGAGTAAATTACATGTGTTGACTATAGTGTTTCATAAATCTTGACATGTGCATGAAACTGAAGCCATCATTACAAATTCATAATGCTGACCATATCTGTCTGCGTAATTGGTTCATGACCTCTTTTAATCTGTCCATGTTCGTCGCAGATTTCCTAGTTTCCATGGATTTACATTCCATTTTCATAGAGAACTTTATTTTTCTAAGTATTTTTGTGCTTTAATTTATGTTTCAGAAATACTTGGAGATTAAGTAAAGTTACATTAATAATGCATCTTTATGGTGGGGGTTGATGACAAATATGTGATACCTTAATCAATAAAGTAATTAAAAAAATAATGCAACTTTTTTTCTGATAGATATTCTTTATAAAAATAATTATATATATATATCCTACCTAATAATAGAGTAAAATGCAAATTGACCGCACCTTCGCTATGCCTAAGCCACGCCCACCAACCAATCAGGGTGAGTATGCAAATTAACCCAACAAAGATGGCGGTTAATTTGCATATCAAGACAGCGTAGAAAGAAGCGAAGCTGTGAAGAAGCAAGCAGGCAGGGCAGCGGAGAAGGGAGGCAAGCCAGTGCTGCCTGACTTAGCCCGATTGGTCCAGGCCGCCATGGACCCAGTAGGCTGGTGGGCAGCACCTGATGTCACCCACAAGGTCCAGGCCATGATAGTGACCGGGCAGACTCGGCAGGCAGCACCTGACGCTGTCCGCAGGGTCCAGGCAGTAATCGGGACCAGGCAGGCCCAGCTGAGAGTGCCCGACATCACCCACGGGACCGGGAAGCCATTGGGACTAAGCATAGCAGCTGTCTGCGGGGTCCAGGGGGCGATCCGGTAGGGCAGGCGGCATGGACAGCGCCTGATGTCACCCGTGGGGTCCAGGCGGCAATCAGGACTGGGCTGGCCCGGCAGATGGCGCTCTGATGTCGCCCGCGGAGTCCAGTCTTCAAACGGGACCGGGAGTTTCAGCAGGCAGCACCTGACGCTGCTCACGGGGTCCAGCGGGAGATCAGGACCTGGCAAGTGGCATGGACAGCGCCTGACACTGCCCGTGAGGTCCAGGGTGCTATCGGGACCAGGCATGCAGCATGGACAGCACCTGACGCTACCCACGGGGTCCAGGGGGAGATCGGGACTGGGCAGGCGGCATGGACAGTGGCTGATACTACCCACGGGGTCCAGGCAGCGATCGGGACCGGGCAGGTGGCATGGACACCGCCTGACGCTGCCCGCTGGGGTTCCCGCAGCGATCGGGACCTGGCTGGCGGCATGGACACCACCTGACGCTGTCTGTGGGTTCCAGGGGACTATCGGGACCTGGCAGGCAGCATGGATAGCGCCTGACATCACCCACAGGGTGCAGGCGGTGATCGGGACTAGGCAGTTCTAGCAGGCAGCGCCTGATGCTGTCTGTGGGATCCAGGGAGCTATCGGGACCAGGCAGGCGGCATGGACAGCACCTGATGTCACCCGCGGGGTCCAGGCAACGATCAGGACCAGGCAGGCAGCATGGATAGCACCTGATGTCACCCGCAGGGTCCAGGGTGCAATCGGGACTGGGCAGGTAGCGTGGTCAGTGCCTGACTTTGCCTGCGGGCTCCGTAGGTGGAGGTGGCCAGGGTCTCTGGGATCACTGTCTGCCCTGGGCCACCTGAGGACACCAGTGGAGCAGGCCAGGGTTGAACATTTTAATGAAAATCCGATGCCTGTGCCCTGCCCCACCACGCCCTGTCCCTGGAGAGGAGAGGGAAGTGGGCAGTTAGGAGGCACCGGGGTTCTGAAGTGGCTGGGAACAACCTGCAGGTGAGCTACCAGGAAGAGGTGCTGAACCATGAGGATGCAGAGGGCTGGCTGATGGAGGTGAGCAAAGATGCAGATGAGGCGGCTCTTGCCAGCACTGAGCTGGAAAAGTGCATCGAAAGCCTGATGGACAAAATCGCCTTTCTGAAGAAGGTGCATGTCCAGTATGCTCAGATCTCCGTGGAAATGGACTGTTCTCCAAGTCCGACCTCTCCACTATGCTCAAGGACATCCGCACCCAGTATGAGAAGCTGGCTGCCAAGAACATGCAGAATGCTGAAGAATGGTACAAGAGCCGTTTCACCATGCTGACAGAGAGCACTGCCAAGAGCACCTACATGGTGCGGGCCAGCAACTGCTCAAGGCCAAAACCCTGGAGATTGAAGCAAGCTGGGGCATGAACAAAGCGCTGGGAAAGCAGCTGCAAGAGCTGGAGGATAAGCAGAACACTGATGTTAGTGCTATGCAGGACACAATCAACAAATTAGAAAATGAGTTGAGAACCGCAAAGAGTGAAATGGCAGGATACTTAAAAGAATACCAGGACCTCTTCAATGTGAAGATAGTTTTGGATATTGACATTGCAGCTTACAAGAAACTCTTGGAAGGTGAGGAGACCGGCTCAGTTTCACCAGCATGGGAAGCATAGCCAGCAGCTACTACCAGAGTTCCCAGGTCTTTGGTCGATCTGCCTACGGTGGTTTACAGACTAGCTCCTACTTGATGTCTGCTCACTCCTTCCCTTCTTAATACACCAGCCACGTCCAGGAGGAGCAGATCTAGGTGAAGGAGACCATTGAGGCTGCAAAAGCCGAGGAAGCTAAGGATGAATCCCCTTCTGAAGGAGAAGCTGAAGAGGAGGAAAAGGAGAAGGAAGAGGCTGAGGAAGAGGAAGGAGAGAAAGAGGAAGAAGGTGCCAAGGAAGAATTTGAGGCTGCAAGGAGGAAGAAGGAGTTGGATGTGAAGGAGACGATGCCCAAGAAGCTGAGGACGAGAAGAAAGATGAAGGTGCTGGGGAGGAGCAAACAACCAAGAAGAAAGATTGAGCCCTCCTTTCCTTAATTATTTCAGGAATAATCCTCCCAAAACCAGGTCAACCCCGCCACCAACCAAGCAGTTGAGTTCCCAATACTATATGAATTAAGAAGTCAATATATATAACATTCTGAGGTGACTCAGGTTGGACATTAAATGTTATGCTATGACTTTTCTCATTATGCAAAGTATCTGTTTGCTTGCAGAGTGGCCTTCCTGGCTTGCTGCCAGCCTGTGCATGGTCCACACTTATGAGTTCAGGATCTATGACAATGTGAATAATTCAGATGTTTACAATAAAAACACATGAATACAGGAATTCACTAATGTTAATGTTAAATTTCATGGAAAAAATAATCCTTTGAATATTTGGTGGTTAGAAATTAAAGACCTCAAATCATGTGCAATAAACAGTAAATAAAGTTACACTGAATGACAAAAAAAAATACATTAGGGGCCAGGAAATGTCAAAAGAAGTGGGGAACCATTCCCAGATCAGGAAGGGAAGTCACAGGGTATATATTATTGCTACAAATACAGTATTTCCTACTACTTACAACATATACAATGTAATGTATTAGATGCCTTCCTATTGGATGAAGTATGTATTCTCATAGAGTAATACTGGTAGATATGTTATAGTTATGGCAGTATGTCATATCCTATCTATATTAATAAAAGGGTAATATGCTAATTATACCATGAGACCTTCCAGATGTCCTTCTGGACAAAGCCATGGTGGTGGGGATGAAGCAGAAGCGGTTATGGGTGATCAGACCAGGAGGGGAGGGCAGTTGGAGGTGAGCAGGCTGGCGGGGGGGTGTAGTTGGGGGCAAGCAGGCCAGCAGGCAGAGTGGTTAGGGGAGATCAAGCAGGCAGGCAGGTGAGCGTTAGGAGCCAGTAGTCCCACATTATGAGGGGTTTGTCCAACTGCAGGTTTAGGCCCGATCCCACAGGGGTCCCAGATTGGAGAGGATGCAGGCCAGGCTGAGGGACCACCCCCTCCCCGTGCATGAATTTTGTGCACCGGGCCACTAGTATATATATATTATTGATGGTAAAGAGCGGAAGTGAGGTGTAGAGAGTTACAAACATCAATCAGCTGTCTCCTGCACAACTCCTACTTGCAGTGTGCCCGCAACCAAGCTACATGCCCTTGACCAGAATTGAACCTGGGACCCTTTAGTCTGCAGACCGTCTCTGTATCCACTGAGCCAAACCAGTAAGGGCTCTGATACATATTCTTATCATTGATATATCACCCTCAGTGTGACCATTTTAATAAATATTTGGTTATTTCTAACAAAGGTGGCACAAATTGTTCTGTATAATTCCTTGTCCTACCTAATAATAGACAAACATGTAAATTGACCATACCTTCACTATGCCCATAGCCAATCAGAATGAGTATGCAAATTAACCCAAAAAGAGGCAAGGCAAGTCAAGGCAAGAAAAGGCAAGGCAAAGCAAGGCAAGGAAAAAGGCAAGCAAGCAAAAGGCAAGGGCAAGGCAAGGCAAGGCGCAAGCAAGGCAAGGAAAAGAAGGCAAGGCAAGGCAAAAGGCAAGGCAAGGCAAATGCAAGGCAAGGCAAAAGGCAAGGCAAGCAATGCAAGGCACTGAGTTCTCTGTGAGATCTGACATTCTTTGTTCTTCTCCAGAATACCTCAAGGACAAATACATCACTTATTTATCCATGCATTCTTAATACCTAGCACAATTTGGGAATATGGTAGCAGTTCCTTAAGTACATCTGTGAACATCTGGGTGTCCCTACTATGGGGGTACAAGGGAAAAGCTCTGCCCAAGTCTCCCCATCCAAAATGGTGCCTCCACTCACTCTCCCTGCCCTTTCCATGCTTCTGTTCCCATCAATGCACTCATCAATGCTTGGCATAATTATATTTGTATTTGTTTTTCAGCTTTATTGTTCATCTTTCCCACTAAAGTAGCAGACCATGAAGGCAGAGACTGTTCCTAGATGTACTCACCTAGAACAGGATCAGGCCCCTAAAAGATGGTCAGTCACTGATTTCACTCCACAAAGAAGCGAACAAAGTGATTCAGGATGGTGGAGCAGAGAGGATAAGGGAGAGCTTCCAAACATCAGTCCTGGCGGCCCACCCCGACCCAGTCTCTTCCTATTATTTTCACCTGACACCCTGAACTCTCTGCCTGGGCCATTTGGACCCACTGCATCCTCCTTCCGCTTTCCCTCTACTTATGATCCCACCCGAGGCTTCTGTTGGAGGCCTCCTGGCCAAGGTGGCCCTCTGCCTCCTTCCAGGTACTGACAGAGGCGAGGCAGGTCTGTGAGAAATCAAGGCTAACGTCTTGGCCTCAGCCAACCTACCCAGGGCCAAGCCCTCAGCCAGCCAGCAGCCAGGCCTTTGCTGCTACTGGCTCCAGGTTAGCGTACAGAGGGTTTCTCTGTCTCAGGCCCGCCTCTGCCTTCCAGCTTCTCTCCAGGTTTTCCTTGTTTCCAGCTTTTCTGTGTTCCTTTGCTCATCCTCGGCTTTTTTGCCAACCTAGGGTCGTGGTCGGAAAACTGTGGCTCGCGAGCCACATGCGGCTCTTTGGCCCCTTGAATGTGGTTCTTCCACAAAATACCACGGCCTGGGCGAGTCTATTTTGAAGAAGTGGCATTAGAAGAAGTTTAAGTTTAAAACATTTGGCTCTCAAAAGAAATTTCAATCATTGTACTGTTGATATTTGGCTCTGTTGACTCATGAGTTTGCCAACCACTGACCTAGGGGGACTTGCAGTAAATGTGCATGGAGAGAATAGTGAGAGATGCGGGAAGCATGCAAAATGGCATTAAACATTTTGAGGAGCCTCGGAAAGTCGTTGCCCTGTAATTTCTCAGCAGCTTGGAAACGGTGTGCTATCCTGGTGACTTCTTGGGGTTTTCCCTACCCAGGCAGCATGTAGCAGACACATGGCCAGTTCTGCCTTCTCTCCCTTTTCGTGTGGCACAGATGTGGGGTTTATCACTTCTGCCATCTTCTCCAGGGACCTGTGAAGGTCTTTGCCAAGTCACAGTCATTAGAAGCAGGAACCCCCCAGCCCACCTGGCCAAGAAAAGGGAGGGAAGATTGTGGCGGGCTGGCACGGCCATGGCATACTCAGCCCCAAGGCGCCTTCTGTGCCGCGCCAGCTCAGCCAGGTCCAGTGACCCTGAGTGGGGGTGGCTGAAAGGCTTAGAAAAGACAGACAAGAGAATGAAAGCTGGGTCTCGGTGGGACGCTGCTCCCTCATGGAGAGACAGCGCCACGGACTACAAGCCATGTCTTTATTTTATAGCAGTTGCCATGAGGCAAAGGAAGGGCATGGTCGAGATGTTTACAACATTCTCCTGGGTTTGGATCCTACTCAATTACATGTACCCCATCAAGCTGTGTTAACTGGCAGCCTATATCACTTAGGCACGTGGGGCCACGTGTTCGGACCATAGCTTCAAGCTTACAACTATAGCTGTTGGCTATAATTGTGCTGGGAGGGCTCTGCCCTCCACGCTGGAACTTGCATGGGGCCATGAGAGGACTGTGCCTTCTCATCAGTCCAAGGTTTGAACCGGTCCAAAACACTGTAGCTGCGCCCCACAGAAGATGTAGTCCGAGCTGCAGTCCTTATGGGAGCAGAACTCCAGCAGGTTTGCTGCTTTCTCTGGCAGTTCACATAGGGGCCTCCTGCATCGCGGCATCCACTTGTGACCGTGTCCCACATACACCCTACATGTCCTAGGTGATTTCTGGCTGCAAAAAAAAAAAATAATAAATACAACTTTGACATCTTCCCTGGCCTTAGAATCATGAACACTGGAGCTGAAAGGAATATTACAGAGCATCTGAGCCTGTCACTCCCGGCACCAGTTCACACACATATGACCTCAAAATTGTTTGGGACACGTGAAAAACACAGATGCCTCATTGGTGCCACCCAGATTCGGACCCAGTAGGTCTGAGTGGACCCAGGAATCTGTATTTTCACAGGCAAAGCACAGTGGCTTTTCAGGGGAGTGAAACTAAGCTGTATGAAATTATATAGGCGAATCCATTTGTCCAGAAGCAAAGAGTGAACCCTAATGGAAACGGTGGACTTGGGGTGGTGATGACATGTCAATGTTGTCAGTTGCAACTAATAGCTGTTGGCTATAATTGTGCTGATGTTGATACTGGGGGAGGCTGTCCATGTGGGTGTGGGGGGAACCTCTGTACCCTCCTGTCAATTTTGCTGTGAACCTAAAAGAGCATTTAAAGAGTCTCGCTGCCCTCACTCTTGTCTACAACTTGCCTGGAATTGAACCTAGGACCCTACAGTCTCCAGGCCCCAAGCTGATGCTCTATCCACTTAGCCAAAATCAGCTCAGGCTGCTTTCCCTTCTTCCCAAGGCAGTTTATAGGTTTCTAGGCATCACCTGTGGGCCAGAGCTGGGCTCAGTGCAGAGCCACAGAGATGAGAAACCTAGTCTCTGCCCTCAGATTTTGAAAGTGAGTAGAAAGGAGGGAGAGAGAGGAGAGAGGAGAGAGAGAGAGAGAGAGAGAGAGAGAGAGAGAGGAAGGAAGAGGGAGAGAGAAACATCTATGTGAAAGCAAACATCAATTGGCTGCCTCCTGCACATCTCTTACCAGGGATGGAGCCCACAACCCAGGCAGGTGCCATGACTGGGAATCAAACTGATTACCTCTTGGTTCATGGTTGTCACTCAAACACTGAGCCACACCAGCTCGGGCTACATTCACTTCTTCCTAAGGCAGTTTATAGATTTCTAGGCATCACCTGTGTGCCAGAGCTGGGCTCAGTGCAGAGCCACAGAGATGAGAAACCTAGTCTCTGCCTTCAGGTTTTTAGAAAGAGAGGAAAGTGAAGAGAGAGAGGGGAGGGAGGGAGAGGGAGAGAGAGGGAGAGGGGGAGAGAGGGGGAGGAGGAGAGAGAGAGAGAGAGAGAGAGAGAGAGAGAGAGAGAGAGGAAGGAAGAGGGAGAGAGAAACATCTATGTGAAAGCAAACATCAATTGGCTGCCTCCTGCACATCTCTTACCAGGGATGGAGCCCACAACCCAGGCATGTGCCATGACTGGGAATCAAACTGATAACCTCTGGGTTTATGGTTGTCACTCAGACACTTAGCCACACCAGCTGGGCTATTCTGTCTTTCAATGTTACTCTAAATAAACATGCAGATGCTACAATGTTAGCTCCATGAAGCAGAGAGATTTCTGTCATTTCTATCCTTTTCTGTTCAATAACATAGTCCAAATACCCAAAATAGTGCTGAGCATGGAGTAGGCCCTTAAATATTTGTTGAATTAATGATAAGGATCAAATAAAATCTCTACTGACTCATTCCAACAATATCAGCTTCAAACAGCCCCAAGTTCTCTGTCAGAGCCACTGGCCTCTAGTCCCAATTTTGCCTCCCCAAGATCAAATGTCAGCCCGGTGCTCCATTTTCCTGATCTGTACAGGGGGAGCAGCATACCCTAGCCTGCTTGCCTGATAGGGCCTTTCTAGGGAACTCAAAGAGAGGCCCATGGGAGTGCAGACCCTGAGTAGTGCAGGCCCTCTCAAGACCTAAATTCATGCACGTGCTGCGGAGCTCTTGTTCAGAGGCAGGCTCTGACTCAGATCTGGTGGGCCCACGACTCTGCCTTTCAAACAAGCTCCCAGGTGATGCTCTGCTCCTGGTCCTCAGGCCACACTTGGAGTAATCCGAGGTCAGTTCCGAAGCTAAAGTGATGCTTGGTCCCTGGAGTCGTGGGAGTTCTTACTTCTCTGACATGGCGAAACAGAGATGGTTTGTGGGCTCATTGGCCCCTCACTTCCGGCTGTAACTGCAGATATTCAGTGCTGCTGATTTAGCGACCCTGCTCTCATTTTATTAGCTCGTCCCTGGCGAACATTAGCCAGGACTCCCTGGCTAAACACCAACTGGAGTTTGAAGCTTCGTGATCCTCTATTGGTATTTTGGCTGCTAACATGGGCCTGTTCAGTATTCATCAGTCCCCTTGATTTCCTTCTTTATTTGTTTTGGGTGTGACTAATCCCACACTGCTCTTGGGCCTGCAGCATTTTCCTGAGTAATTTGTAAACTGATATGTTTTCCAGGAGACATATAATCAGCGAATTATTGCTCGGCCTCAAATGGTTTATTGTGTAAGAGGCACAGGGATGCGGCCGGGGAAGAGGTTCTGGTGAAGAAACAGCATCCAAGGACAGCGGAAGGAGGCCTCTCCTCCCACCTCCTCCTCTCTCACCCCCCACCCCCAGTTCACGCTCAGCAGTCCCATGACAACAGATGTGCTGATTTCTGCATAACAGAAATATCAGTTCATGCCATAGCTTTAGGGATTGTCCCATGCAGTTTGAGAGTGAGTGACAGTTTTAAGGTTTTAACAGTCAGTGGAGGGTTTGTGTGGCTGCTGAGAGATGGGATGAGGAGGAGGCAGGGCTGGCATCAGAATGTAGGGATGGTTTACGATCTCATTTGCTCAGGTTGACATAGTAATGTTTTTTTTAATTTCTTTATTGATTAAGGTGTCACATATTTGTCCTCATGCCCCCATTCCCATCCCACACCCCTCCCCACGGATGCCCCCACCCCCCTGTTGTCCTTAACCATTGGTTAGGCTCGTATGCATGCACACAAGTCCTTTGGTTGATCTCTCCTCCCTACCCCCACACTCCCCTACCCACCTCTGAGGCCCGACAGTCCGATCGATGCCTCCTTGTTTCTGGGTCTGTTCTTGTTCATCAGTCTATGTTGTTCATCATTTCCCCTAGATGAGTGAGATCATGTGTTACTAGAAATATACTTATAAGAACCGAATGTGAGACGAGCAATAATATAGTTTCATGCTGTAATGAGTCAATTGAATCAGTTCTTATTGAGATTTCTTTCACCAGTTCCTTTTGTAACAATTCATGACTTTTCCTTATGTGACAAATTAATGCAGGTACGACTCACTCTGGTTTGGTTGGACAAATGGGGTGCGGCCGTCCCCTGGTTTGGTCCCCAGCCCAACCCGGCTGGCCCGCATCACCCAGACTAGGGGCGCGGGCCTCACCCGGACCTGGAGGCCATGCCTCACCCGGACCTGGGGGCGTGTGGCTCACCCGGGGCCTGGGACTCAGCCTCATCCGGACCCGGGGGGTGTGGCCTCTCCCGGCCTGGGACTCGGCCTCATCCAGACCCGGGCGGGGCCTCTCCCGGACCAGGGGCGCGGCCTCACCCAGACCCGGGATCCAGCCTCACCTGGATCCAGGGGCGCGTGGCCTCTCCCGGACCCAGGATCCAGCATCACCCGGACCCCGGGTGCGCGGCCTCACCCGGACCCGGGGTGCGGCCTCACCCGGGCCCGGGACCGGCGCCTCATCTGACCCGGGGTGCCCACCCGGAGGGGCGCGGCCTCACCCAGACCCAGGGCTCAGCCTCACCGGGGACCCAGCCTCACCCGGACCCAGGGGCGTGCGGCCTCACCCGGACCAGGGACCCAGCGGGGCTTCATCTTCTTGATCCCAATTCCTGTCAGTCAATTCCCTCTCAGCAATTCCTTTGGCCATTTTCTCAAAGCTCTGGGGCGGCTGCCACGGAACTCGCTGGGTGGCAGGCTCGGCGAAGCTCCAGTGCGCCCGGTGCACGGCGGCGGGCTGGTCCGAGGTCACTGCGGCGGCACTCGGGTCTGCAGCGGTGGCCGGTCGCGGGCATGCGCACCTGGCCACTTCCGGGGCACAGAGATTCTCGAATGACTCGGAGGTCAGCAAGCGCGGAGTCTCCCACCCCATGACCCCCAGGGGCTCGTCTGTCCATGCTCGGCAGCGAGTGGAGCCATCCCCTCAGCCAGAGACCTCCAGGGGAACCGCGCCGAGCACGTTCCAGGCCACCATTGTGTCGCCAGAGCCGTAGTTCTTAAAGTGTGATCTTTGGCTCATCGGCATCAGCATCATCCCGCGTCCCCCTCTCTTTTATTCTAGTTGTAGAGCATCCGCTCAGCCAGCCCTCCGGTGGTTCTGGATGGTGTCTGCTCTGTTTTCCAGTTGTAGTTTCAAAATTGTTGTGGTAGGCAACAATCAGGCGTCTGCCCTATGCCGCCATCTTGGTCCTCCAAAAGATTCTTAAGTAACCTTATAAATGTGGTTCTGAACACTGTGTCGTCCATTAGTTTACTTTCCTTCATCCCTTCTATTCGTGACCTGCTTTGGTGTCTCCACATTTTGGCTGCCTCCCTATGTTGATGGAGTGGCTTTGTGTGGTCAGTGACCTATAGGGGCTGGTAGCTCAGCTTCCCCAATCTCCCTAGGTGGTCGCTCTTGGTACCCCCCTTTGTGGGCTGAGTGCAAAGTCTTGGTGTTGTTAAGCCTTGGTACACTGGGAGGATTTGACCTCCAGTCCAATTGGCTGTGAGGATCAGCTGTGTCTACGCCGGGAGACAGCCTTATTCAACTAGACTTGCAAAATTGTAAAAGCCTCTGTGCTCAGCTTGGATGGGGCGGAGTTTCAGGGTGGAGCCTACAGCCTTGGCTTCCCGTCAGCCCCGCCCTATGAGGTTCCTGTGTCTCAGTGTCCCTCTGTACTCCCTGCAAACACCTCTGAGAGAAAGGCGCCCTGGAGTTTTGCCCGCTGCCAAACAGTCTAGTCTCTCCCCCAATGAATCTGGATTCCCAGATTCTCGCCCGGAACTGGGTTTCAGTGTAGTCGGAACTGGGGCTCAGCGCAGTCTGGAGCTTTTGTCTCCTTCCCACTAGGGCAATTCACTGGCACAGTCAACAGACCATCCTCTGCGCGCATTCCCGTGCGCGCCTCCGGAGCTCTGCCTTTCGCCGCTCCTCTGCGTTTCCGCCTTACAACCCAGATTCCCCCAGTATGAGCCTGGCTTCCCAGGGTCTCGCCCGGAACTGGGGTTCAGTGCAGTCAGAGCTGGGGTTCAGCGCAATCTGGAGCTTTATCTCCTTCCCGCTAGAGAACGCCGGCCAGGCACTCAGCAGTCCCGTCCTCTCCGGCTCCGTCCTCCCCACACGTGTGCGCGCCCCTGTCTCTGCCCATGTCTCCATACCTCAGGTTTTTACGGCTCCTCTGATTTTCCTTGTGGTTTTCTCTTTCCTTCTAGTTGTGGGCATTTCAGTCAGCCAGCTTTCCTGTGGTTCTTGATGATGTCCGTTTTGACTTTTAGTTGTATTTTTGAAATTGTTGTTCCAGGTTGTAGGTTAGGTGTTTAACCTATGCCGCCATCTTGGTTTTTTCCCATAGTCAGTAATGTTGAAATCCATGTTATGACCTTTAACCTCATGCTTTTGGTTGCTGGCACATAGACCTAACAAGTTAAAGTGCTGGAGTAACTAACCATCCCAGTTTACCTAGCACTTACCCAGTTTTCACATCAAAAGTCTCACATCCCCGTTTTAACATGGAAATGGTCTCCCAGATGGGACCAAGATTTGAATCCAGGACTATCCTACCTATTGCAGAGCCCTCCTTTTGCTGTGCCAGTGCTCCTCACACTGTAATGACAACCACTTGCTTAAAAGATAGAGTCTAGTTCAGCGGGTCCAGGGCAGGACCTGAGGCTTTGCATTTCTAACAAGCTCTGGGTGATGCCAGCGATGCTGTGGGCCAGGACCACACTTTGAGTAGCAGAGCTCTAGGCATTGCTTCCATGGCAGCCCTGAAGCTCAGCCCCCACATGGGCTCCCACCATGTGGGGCCTGGTATGGCCATCAGCCCAGAGAGCCCACCAGAACCATGAGTGATGGTCCTGCCAGTTGATCGGTGGGGATTCTAGGGACTTCTGG
This sequence comes from Cnephaeus nilssonii, assembly GCA_030846915.1. Taxonomy (NCBI): domain Eukaryota; kingdom Metazoa; phylum Chordata; class Mammalia; order Chiroptera; family Vespertilionidae; genus Cnephaeus; species Cnephaeus nilssonii. Next base: position 106,247 of record JAULJE010000046.1, read on the forward strand.
TGTAGCCCCTCCCCTCTCCACTGACCCCTCTGACCTCAGACAAGCCCTCTCTCTCCCCTGTGGGAGCCTCACCCAGCTGCCCTATTCCCCTGACATTTATTGAGGGACCTCAATGCCAAGTTTATGTCTCTCAGGTGCAGGCCTAGGAAAGCCCTCTAAAGGCTGCCTGCATGGGTGCTTCAGACCTGCAGGTCTGTCCCCTTGAGATCTGAGTGAGAAGAGCTTACTGCAGGCAAAACGCAAATTGTTTGTCTTAAGGACCTTGAATTTTGGGGACTGATCCAATTACTATGGTTAGGGATGCTTCTGCCTGCCATCAAATATATGTCTAGTTATAATGTGAAATTCTGGGATCCTCTGCCGTTTACAGCACCATTGAATAGGAACCATGTAGGTTAAACTTCAGAAGACTGGAGATAATATTGGCACTGAAGTACATCCAGGATCTGTCTGGCACTGTCCCTCTGATCTGGCCCTGCCTGAGTATACATCAACAAGACTGCAACATGTCGAACATCAAAAGTTATGCAGGTCTCATATAAAGTGTGATCTTGTAAGTGGCTTGAGTTCAGACTCTGCCACTTACAAGCTGAGCAACCTTGTATTAGTTGCTTCCTGAGCCTCAGTTTTCCTATTTATGAAATGGGTTTATTATTACCTGTCTCACCACACCACGGTGAGAATGGAGGAAGATCATAGGAAGCACTCAGTAAATACTACCATCACCACTATCAATTACTGTTATTCTTCCCTCAGGAGAAGATTCAGTTCCTCCCTTGCTCACTGCAAGGTGCTGAGAGCAGAGTCAGTGACTCCTGGGCTCCTGGTTGCGGGCTGAGAGGAGAGTATGATGCCTCCCAGGCTCCCAGCAGGGTGCTGAGAGCAGAGTCAGTGCCTCCCAGGCTCCCGTTTGGGTGCTTAGAGCAGAGTCAGGGCCTCACGGGCTCCTGGCTGTTTGCTGAGAGAAGAGCACGGTATCTCCCAGGCTCCTGTCAGGGAGCTGAGAACAGAGTCACTGCCTCATGGGTTCATGGTAGGGTGCTGAGAGCAGAGCACAGTGCTTCCTGAGCTCCTGGCAGGGTGTTGAGAGCAGAGTCAATGACTCCTGGGTTCCCGGCAGGGTGCTGAGGGCAGAGCATGGTGCATCCTGAGTTGGCAGGGTGCAGTGACTTCCGGGCTCACAGTTGGGTGCTGAAAGCAGAGCACAATGCCTCCTGGGCTCTCGGCTGGGTGCTGAGAGAAGATTCAGTGCCTCCTGAGCACCAAGTTGGGTGCTGAGATTAGAGCACAGAGGCTCCCGGGATCCTGGCATGGTGCTGAGAGCAGAATGAATGCCTCCCAGGCTCCCAGGTGGGTGCTGAGAGCAGAGCCATTGCCTCCCGGGCACCTGGCAGGGTGTTGAGTACAGAGCACAGTGCCTCTTGGGCTCCTGGCAGGGTGCTGGGAGCATAGCTAGTGCCTCCGGGCACCTGGTTGGGTGCTGAGAGCAGAGCACAGTGCCTCCCGGGCTCCTGGGAGGGTGCTGAGAGCAGTGCCAGTGCCTTTCGGGCTCCTGGTTGGGAGCTGAGAGCAGAGCACAGTGCCTCCCGGGCTCCTGGGAGGGTGCTGAGAGCAGAGTCAGACCCTACCGGGCTCACGATAGGGTACTGAGAGCATAGTCAGTGCCTCACGGGTTCCCGGTAGGGTGCTGAGAGCAGAGCATGGTGCCTCCCAAGCTCTCGGCATGGTGCTGAGAGCCGAGACAGTACTTCCCGAGCTCCCGACAGGGTGCTGGGAGAAGAGTCAGTACATCCTGGGCTTCCGGTTGGGTGCTGAGAGCAGAGCACAGTGCTACTGGGCTCATGAAAGGG